>PVJI01004104.1:0-113604 GCA_004026765.1 Micronycteris hirsuta
CACTCAATCCACTGAGCCACACCAGACAGGGCCACTCTTGTGTCTTTTGATTGCTGAATTTGGTTCATTTACATTTAAAGTAATTATTAATAAGTATGTATTTATTGCTACTTTGTTAATTGTTTTCTGGCCGATTTTATATTTCTTCTGTATTCATTTCTGGCTTTCTTTAGTGTTTTGTTTAGAGTCCTTTCTCATTCTCTATTGTGTGTTTATTGTTATGTTTTTTCTTCGTGGTTACCATGAGGATCACTTTGAATATCCTATGTATATAGTAGTCTCTTTTAAGTTGACAGCAGCTTAAATTTGAACACATTCCAAAGCTTTACATTTCCTGCCCATGTTCTATATTTTTAATGGCACATTTTATATCTTTTCATGTTTTCCTTAATTATTTTAATTTTAGTTAATTTTACTTCTTTTGTTTTTTAACCTTGATGTTCACTTTATACATGATTGATCTGCTACCTTTATTATATATTTACCTTTTCAAGTGATATTTTTACCTATGTATGTTTTCTTATCTCTTAGTTCCTTTTTCACATAGAAAAGTTCCTTTAACATTTCTCATAAGACTGGTTTAATGGTGATGAACTCTAAGCTTTTGCTTATCTGGAAATCTCCCCTTCAAATGTTAATTTTAACCTTGCTGGGTAGAAAATTCTTGGTTGGAAATTTTTTTCTTTAAGCACTTTGATTATCATGTCATACCCTTTGGCCTATAAATTTCTGGTGAAAAAATCTGCAGTAGCCTTACGGGGTTTGCGTTATATGTAATAAGTTGTTTTTCTCTTGATGCTCTTAAGATTCTCGTCATCCTTTCCTTTCTCTTTGAATTGTAATGTGTTTTGATTTGGTTCTCTTTGGGATCATCTTATTTGGAACTCTCCTGGCTTCTTGGATCTGGAGTCTGTTTCCCAGATCAAGAAATTTTTTCTTTAAAAAAAACTTTTATCATTATAGTTTTTATTTCTCACCTGAGGATATATGTGTTGATTTTTGAGAGATGAAGTGGATGAGAGAAAGAGAGGGAGAGAAAGAGAAACATCTATATGAGAGGGATTGATTGGTTGCCTCCTGTAGGTGCCCCAGCTGGGAACCGAACCTAAAACCCAGGTATGTGCCCTGGCTGGGGAGTCAAACCTGCATCTTTTGGTGCACGGGACGATGCTCTAACCAACTGAACCACCCAGGCAGAGCCCTTTAAATAGCTTTTATGGCCCTTTCTTTCTTCTCCTTTTGGGACCCCTATAATGTGAATGTTATTCCACTTGATGTTGTCCCAGAGATCGCTTAAGGTATCTTCACTTTTTAAAATTCTTTTTTCATTTTGTTGCTCTGAGTGCCTTTCATTGCTTTCTCTTCCTACTCACTGAGTTTTATTTCTATTTCATCCAATTTGATGTTGAACCCCTCTAGTGTATTTTCCAGTTCAGCTCTAACTTTTGTTTGGTACTCTCTTATGTTTTCTATCCCTTGAAGTTTTCACTATATTCTTCCACAGTTCAGTGAGTAATTTTATGACTATTACTTTGAACTCTTTATCAGGGAGGCTGCTGATCTCTGTTTAATTAAGTTTTTCTGGATTGTTTTGTTCTTTGGTTGGAAACACTAGTTTCCTCATTTTGCCTGACTCCCTGTGTTTGTCTACATATTAGCCAAACCTCTCCCAGTCCTGAAGGGGAGTGGCCTTGTATAGGAGATGATCTGTGGGACCCAGAAGCATAATCTCCTCTTCCCACCAAGCCAGGCACTCAGGGTGCATCCTTTGTGTGGGTGTGCTTGCCCTTGGCCTGTGGCAGGGCCAGCTGCAGTGTGAGATGGGCAGGTTGCAGGGTACTCTTTTGGCCAGGCTGTGGTACAGCTGCTGCATGGGTAGGGTGGGCTTTGGTGTGCTTGCCTGACTGGTTATAGTGTGGCTACTGCTTGGGGTGGGCAAGGCATGGGTGCTTGCCTGGTCTGGTAGTAGCATGGGGTGGGAGGATCACTCTACGCATGCTGGCAGGCCAGAGGAACAGCACCAAAAATGGCACATACCAGCTCTGTCACCAATAATGGAATGCGATTGCAAAAATGGTGCTGGCCAGTGCTTCTGCCCCCTGGGGAAAGTCTTTGCAGGTTCTTGCCTCTCTAACACCCAATTTAAGTTTTGTAAGTGGGTCTCCCTCATGTTCTAAGCCTTTTCATATTGTTGCTTTTGTGCTGGATCTCAGGGTGAGTGGGTCTGCACAGGGTCCCTTGAAGAGCAGATTCTCCATTCCTTACTGTTCTGTGTTTCTCCTGGACTTAATCCCCATTGATTTTCAAAACTAGACATTTTGGGGGCCTGTTTTTCTGGTGCCAGATCCCAGGGTTGGGCTGCCTGATGTGGGCTATAATCCTTTTACTCTTCAAGGCAGACTTCCATATTTGTTTGGATTCCTTCTCTTTGTAGGTAGGTCACCATGCCTGGGGTGGGGACTCAGGTGAGACCATGTCTCTGCCTCTCTCCTACCCACCTTGACGCATCTTTTTTATCTTTTGCTGTGGAGTTGCTGTTCCTGTAGCTCCCAGGTCCTTTTCAGGGGGAAATTATTCTACAGGTAGCTATACACTTGTTGTATCTGTGGGAGGAGGTGAATTCAGGGTCTTCCTATATGCCTGTGTCCTGAACAAGAATCTTCACTGTTTTAAATCTTGATATCCACTGTTTCTACGAGGTGATGATTGACTCTGAGCCACCCACCAGCTTATTGTACTTATGATCTGTGCCACACAGTTTAGCACCTAATTTTATGCTGTTCTTTTTGCAATTAAATTATCTGTTTTAGACTTACCTCTCTCAGTAGAAGTCTGGAACTATGTTATGCTGCCATATTGAATCTTACAGTCCCTTAAATACTTGGTTGTACATAATTTGTTTCTTTTCTAGCCTCATTCTTTGTGATCAAGTTTGTGTTGCTGCTAGTGTTCTTTGTAATTTTATGGTTTAACTTTTTATTATGGAAATATTCAAGTATATACTAAAGTGGATGGAATAGTCTAATGAGCCCTTATGTACCATGACCTAGTTTCAACAGTTATCAACATATGATTACCTTTTATTTATAGTCCCATTTACTGCCTTTCTCCCCTGCCTTGCTGCTTGGTAATTTTGGAAACAGATCCCAAATATCTTTCATCTGTAAATACGTTAGTGTTTACAATTCTGTATTGATTTATCTCTGATCAGGCTTTTTAACATTTTATCCATTCCTAGTTTCATTTATATGATATAATTTTTGTTTGCTCTGAAGTAGAACCTGAACTTTGACAAATTTCAGTAAAGATTTGTTACATAATATAGTTACTATGCATACCATACTGCCCTGGGGTATGTAAAGATAAATGCACACAGACTCCACTCTTAAGGAGCTTATTACAGTTTAACAGGTAAAAAAGACCTTTCAAAATACAAATTGTGGTTAACACGTTAAGTGCAGTGTCAGTCCCTGGGGACTGATAGCGAACTTTTCGTTTGGGCGTGGGACCGGCAGTATCAAGGTTAAAAAATAAACGTTGTCATTTTAATGGTGTTTTGCATTGGCTGCACCACTGTGCGCCTGTTTATACTCTAACTCAACCCCCGTCAAGTGGTCACTGGCCCGCCGCCTGAACGGAAGGCCCAGCAAAATCGGCTCCACACTTAACATTTTAAGTGCTAAAATGAGGTAAGATCAGAGTGTGGGAGGAGGTATCAATTTTTTTAAGGGAACATTGGTATAGGCTTCATAGAGAAGATAGTACTGGAGAGAAGGGGAGGAGCAGCGAAAGGGGTAAAGGAATGCCCGTGTATTGGCTCTTTCTGTGTGGTGGCTCTGCAGAAAGCATGTCTGGTGACGTTTGGGCGTAGAGCTACTGGTCAGGGAGTCATGTAGGGAAGTGGAATTGGATAGCTGGAATTGGAATTCAGGTATGTGTGACTCATGTTGCTTCCTAAATTAGACCTTGACCTCTCTTAGATTTTCCATAAGAGAATATAGTGGAGGAGGGGAAATGGTGGATAAGGGTTTTCCAGGTGGAAGGACTAGAGTCCAAGTGCCTAAAAATAAAAAAAAGTATAGGAGTTTTCCAGAGACCCATTAGTAATCCAGGGTGACTAGAACTTAGGGATTTTGAAGAAGTATCCAGAAGGAGATAAAGCTGGCTTCTGCTATGTGGTATAATAAAATCATGGAAGGCTTCAAAGGCTCTGTTAAGAGGTTTGGAAATTAAGGAGTTATTTTATTTCAGGAACTGTTGGAAATTTCTTAGAGGTGGGGGGAAATGCAGTCAGACATGAAGTATAGTGTGTGCCTCCAAGATTGCCCCTTGTTTCCCATACCTTTCTTCTTAAAACTTTCCTAATTAGACATGATGGAAACAACTATAACTTTCTATTGAAGTTTCACCTAACTAGTAACCAGCCCTGTGCTTAATGATGCCATAGTATAAATAGGGAAAAGCAAAGTTTTAAATGGTTCTTAGGTGATCGATTTATAGTCTCATTGGGAAAATATCAATGAAGTGACCATAATGTTTCATGTTTTGTCTGTCATCTTGACTTAATTATGAGGTTATTTTTAACGAGATTTATTTGTAAATAATCTCAAATGTACAAATAAATTGCAAAACTAAAAATAGTATAAAGAACTCCTATGTCCTTTATACAGATCACGTATTGTTAACATTTTGCTCCATTTGCTTGTCATTTATACTCTTTATCATTACATTTTTTGCTCTCTCAATCTGTACATTAATGTTTTTCTTAACTGTTTAAAGGTTTCATACATCATAATCCTTTTTCCCTAAATACTTAGTATGTATTTCCTAAGAATAGGGATATTTCCTTGAGTAATCATAGTATAGTTATCAACTTCAGCAAATTTAACATTGATATTTCACCTACTGTTCACATTCCAATTTGACTATTGCCTTTTTTATGTTTTCTAAACTGTACACATTCCACAGTCCATTGTATCATAGCTTTTAATAAATATTTGGTTGTCAGCAGTGATTTTTTTCTTGCAATATAGTCTTAATTTTTTGAACAGCTTTCCTATCTGAAATTCCGTGCTTTACTCTCCTAAGGTGATTCGGGATGTGATAAATGTGCACATGGAAGAACTCAGTAATCATTGGCAGGAGGAGCAGGAAAGAGCAGAGGATGATGCTGAAAAGTATGTCATTGTGTTTATTGGTAAAAATACTCTCTTTTTAAACTGTTGCCTATAATTGTTTAATTGAATTTTAGCATATTCAAGGCCATTGGTAGCACGCTATAATTCATCAGAATGCTTATTGTTTCTTGTCATTGCTCAGGATTATACCAGAGTTGTAAAACATGTTCTAAAAACTTTGTTTCTTTGATTGCCCTTTTATATGGAATGTTAGATTTTACATAGTTATCATTGGTGTGAAACAGAATATTGGACTTTAGGCTGGTCCATACTGAAGACCAGTGGTTAAAACTAACTGATTAATATTCCTCACTATGTTTCAGGAATGAAAGGCGATCAGTTTCAGTAGATTCACGGCAGTCTGGTGGAAGCTATTTGGATGCTGAGTGTTCACGACATAGAAGGGATCGGAGTAGGAGCCCACATAAACGAAAAAGAAATAAAGATAAAGATAAAAACTGGGACTCAAGAAGACGAAAAGACAGGTAATGTATCACTGTATCATCCAACATTGACTTGTTTACCTTTGAAGAATAGATAGTTTCTTCTGTTACAGACCATGTTGAAAAAAATATAAGGGTGAATTATGGTAAGGAAAGTAAATAGTCTTGTTTCAGTTCACATAAACACAGCTGTGGTGACATTGTTGTCTATATCCCTGATTGGATATACGGGTTTCCCTGTTTTCTTACTTATTTTCTAACTAGGGCATGTGAAAGGAATGTCTAGGTAGAAAGTTACCTGTTTTAAAAAAGTGTTTGCTTTTTTCCCTGATCCTTCCTCCCTCCCTCCCTCCCTCCTTCCCTCCTTCCTTCCTTCCTTCCTTCCGTAGATTTACCCTCCCTCTCTCTTTCCAATTCCTCAGGTAAAAGGTGTGTATAGTGTCAGGGAGAAGATCCAAACTTTATTTGGTCAGTTGTGCCCTTATTTGTATTCCTGATAAAATTTTGATAGCTGAGAGATATGAACTAATAGTAAAATAATAAATTTAAAGTTTTGCGGTCTACTTCTCTATTTTGGCTCCTTACTGGACATCTGCTGAGCTCTCAAGCTCAGTGGGGCTATAACTGAATTTTTTCTTCATCTGCTCCTTTTTCCTCAATATTTTTTATCCTGGTTAATGGATGATCATCATTTGTTCATTTAAACCAGAAATCAAGGAGTCATGTCAGATACTACTTTTTTATCCCTTCCCATGTCTTTATTGCTATCAGTTCTACCTGAGGGTACCTCATAGACACCTTCTCCTCTGTCATTATTGTTGTCCGTCTGGAAAACGATGGTAGTTTTCCTAATTGTTCTACCTGTCTCAAAGCTTTTCCCTTACGGATATTTCCCTATCCTACTGCTTGAGTGAATTTTCACCTCTTAAAACTTCAGTGGCAAAATCCACTTCCTTAGCATGGCTCTCAAGACCTCCAGGATCAGGGCATCTGCGTGCCTTATCCTTCTGTTTTGCCACTACCCGTGAATCACATACTTACGCTTTCGCCAGCCTGAATCACGTCCGGCTCCTCATCCACACTGTGCTGTGTCTGTGCCTTCCCCATCATGTTCTGCTGCCTAATTTTTTTTTTAAACCTGTTTGGTAAACTCCTCATCTTTTGAGACCTAACTTAGTCATTCCCATGAAGCCTTTTTTTCAGTACACTCAAATAGAGCTGATCTTTATCCTTTTCTTACCTAACTGGCACATACTTTCTATTGAACTTAATTATGACTCTCCCCACTAGGCTGTGAGTTCTTTGGGGGCAGGCCCATGTCTTATTTAGTATTATGTGCACAGTGCTTTTCTAATAATGGGCTCTCAAATGATATCCTCTCTCCTAGGCCACTGGTGATCAGGAATAGCTATGGCTTATTAGTTTAATAATTTTGTTCATCTTACTATATTTAGTTCATAGGTTTGAAGGTATCTATGATTCAGTATCTATGAACTCTTATAAAAATGAAATATTTGCTTAGTAACCCCTTTTGATTTATATAATGAATGGTATAATACTTTTTTACAAATTAAGTGTTGATTAGCTATCAGAAATCATATTCTTTAACTTCTTTCTGGTTCGTTTGTGTTTCCAATTAAATAAATTTTGACATGTCTTGTCAATCCCTGTGACTTAAATACATTAGACAGCCTCAAAATCTGAACATGAATAATTTTCTTTTAGACAGGATAAACTGAATATTAGCAGGAAATATTTCTCAATAAGCTAATCTTTGATATTTCCCCTGAGATGGAATGAATTGTGGGAAGTTGAGATAGGAGCCAGGGTAAGGACATCAGGCAGTTTCTGAATTTCTTCTATGACTTTAGTATTCTATTTGAAATGAATTCTCTGGTCATCAACCAATTATATACATCCAAAATTAATTTTAGACCTGACTGGTGTAGCTCAGTGGGTTGGGCAGTATTCTGCCAACCGAAAGGTCACTGGTTTGATTTCCTGTCAGGGCACATGCCTGGGTTGCAGGCCATATCCCCAGTAGGGGGCACTAGAGAGGCAACCAAACATTGATGTTTCTCTCCCTCTCTTTCTCCCTCCCTTCCTCTCTCTCTAAAAATAAATGAATAAAATCTTTTTTTAAAAAGTTAATTTTATAGCAAATGCCAAAGTGCAGTTTTTTTTTAATTATTTTTATTTATTTTTTTATTTTTTTAGACAGGGGAAGGGAGGGAGACAGAGGGAGAGAAACAGCAATGTATGGCTGCCTCTCACATGGCCCTCACTGGGGACCTGGCCCGCAACCCAGGCATGTGCCCTGACTGGGAATCGAACCGGGACCCTCTGGTTCCCAGCCCGCGCTCAATCCACTGAGCTACACCAGCCAGGGCCCAAAGTGCAGTTTTTTAAAAAAATCCATTTTGTTTATCTCCATCTCACTTTTGTCCCTTAGATTTAATGATGCATTTTCCATGTTTACTCTTCAAAACTCAGTTTAGTTCTAAATGCATGTTTTAATTTGTTCTGGTTTATATCTGATGTAGGTATAGTACTGATGAATTATTATTTTAAAGCTCTTCTATTAAAATGTCCATTATTTATGGTAGTTTTTTCACCCCTTTCATTTCAGGGATGGGGAAAGACATCATAGTCATAAAAGAAGAAAGCAAAAAGTATAAAAAGTATCTGTGCAAGTATTAATTATGCCGATGCCACAATAACCAGTATGCTGATAATTTTGTTATAATTGCTTTGAGTAGGAGAATGTGTTTATATGAATTGTTTAGTGCTCAGATCATTATTTTTCAGTACGTGCTTATGTCTCAAACCATGAGTACACTATTATGCCCTATGACTTTGTTTTCCTTATATTTTAATAGATGATTGCTTACTATTACTCATTTTTTTCTTGATAATTTATTTAGCAAAAAATTCTTTAAAGTCAATACTTGAATTATATAAATAATACATGACTACATTCTCGTTGTAAACAACTAAACCTTACAGCCCTGATCAGCATGGCTCAGTTGGCTGAGTGTTGTCCTGAAAAGCGAAAGGGTCACCAGTTCGAATCCCAGTCAGGGCACGTGCCTGGGTTGTGGGCCAGTTCCTTCTTGGGGTGCGTGTGAGAGACTACCAACCAATATTTCTCTCCCTCTCTTTCTCCCTCCCTTACCCTCTCTCTAAAAATGAATAAATCTTTTAAAAAATTAAACTTTACAGAGAAGGCTAAAGTCCCCTTGGAACACCACCTGCAATCTCTAGGGACACTCCAGTGGTAACTAATATTTACCACTACACTGGTGACTTGCAAGAGGGAAAAACAGCCTAAATATCTGTTAGGAGGGGGAAAGCCCTGGCTAAATAGAATATACTATAGTCATGTAACAGATTACTGTATTAGATTTAAAAGAAATAAACTTAATCTACATTAACATGGATAGATCTCAGAAACATAATGTTAGGTGAAAATAGCAAGTTGCAGAAAGATGTGTACAAGTTATATCTTTGTACAAAACAATACTATATGTTTTCAATGGCTGTATATGTATGTAAATATATTTTTAAAGGTTCAAAATAACCCATACCAAATGCACAACAGTGATTTTGGGGGGGGCAGTATAATTGAGATAGATTAGGAGTGGCAGTGAGGATTGGGAGGGTGGTCCAAGGAAACTTTAGTTTTCTGCATAATGTATTAATTAGAAAAAATAAGGTATTCATGTTTTACTTATTAAATTGTCATTTTCTTTTTTAAAATGCCCTCTTAAAAATAGTTATTTTGTTTTTTTTGTAAATTAAATGTATTGAGGTACTGTTTACATAAACCAAAATGCATCTATTTTAAGTGTACATTTCATTGACTTTTGACCAACTTATACTGCCTATATAACTATCGCCTCAATGAAAATAGTGAACATTTGCATCATCCCAAGAAGTTCCCCTAAGTTTCCACCATCTATTTCTCTACCCCAGCTGCAGGCAACCCCAGGTCTGCTTTTTGTTACTGTTGACGAGATACGTCTCTTCTAGAATTCATGTAAACGGTGTAGGACAATATGCACTCCGCCTCCCTCCACTCCACGTGTGTTTGAGGTCGATGCGTGCTGTTGTATCAGTGGTCCGTTCCTTTTTGTTGCTTGCAGTGTGTTTTGTCATGTGGTAGACATTCAGTGAGACGTTGGCAGTAAATGTTAAGCATCTCATATCTGAATAGCAATATCTTGAATATTGTAAACCTAGCTTCAAGATCCCAAACTAGGTTTCAGATAGAAGTGAAACCTTAATTTTTTCAATGTGTAACTGACAAAGACAGAAAGGTTGACTTGATTTAGATCAGATTGGCTATTAAGCTTCAGGTATAGAAAACAGCTGTCAGATTTATAAGTTGGAAACAGGTTACTTGCCGATATGAAGTCCTACTACTGCCATTGTACTTAATTTCTAAATATCTGAAGTTCAGATTTAAAATTCTTAAAAACAAGGGCTTTGGAGTTACCACAGTTGTGAAGTATATGAAGTTGCAGCTTTTGTAGGTCAAAATGATTTGAATGGTCAGCAGTTTCATGTAGTATAACTTAATTTACAATTTTACTTTTCATTATGATTTTAATGATTTCACTAACTGGAAGAAACAAAAGAGTAAAATTAAAAGGCATACTTGGGTTTTTAGTAGGAGAGAAATCAGTGGAAAGAGGGAGTGGAGTGGTCAGATTAGGGAAAAATAGGGTAGTATGGAAAAAGATGATTTAAAATGTAACCAGAGTTTTTTAAAGTCCAAAATTTTAAGTGTAGTAACTACTGCAAACTAACCAATAAAATGTAGAATTGGATCGTAGGAGGTATTTGTTTGATCCTTGAAGGTATTAATTTTCCGTGCTTAGTATTTCTGTTTTGGACTCCTTCATCAATATTTCCCCCATGCCTAGCATATAATAGTTGTTAATTTGTTATTTTCAGTTTTGACAAGAGCTTTCGCAGACCCTTGTCACCTAATATCTAAGAATTTATTCATAAAGTGCTGATATTAATAGTTACTATGTAACTGCTGTCCATCTTACCTATCCACTAAGTCCTAGCTCAGATGATATCTTCTGACCTACATTTCTGATTTTCTGACTGTACATTTTCCATCTTGAACTCTTTTAAAAGCACTAAGGATAGTTAGAATTTACCAAGCACTTACTATGTGGCAGACTCTGTTCTGAGCTTTTTTATTGTAAAATATACATAAAATTTAACGTTTTCACCATTTATAAGTGTATAGTTCAGTGGCACTAAGTACCTTCAAATTGTTGTGCAGCCGCCGCCACTCTCCATCTTCAGAATGCTCTTCTCTTCCCCAGCTGCAGCCCGGTGGCTGTCACCTCCCCGTTCGCTCCTTCTCCCAGCCCCCGTAACTCCCTGCTGTTTTCTGTCTACGAATTTGACCATTCCAGGTACTGCATCCAAGGGAAATTACTGAGTGTTTTTTTGTGCCTGACTTATTTTCCTTGGCATAGTGTTTCCACGGTGCGTCCATGTTGTAGCATGTGTGAGAATTTCTTTTTTAAAGCTAAATAATATTGTATATGTGTGTGTGTGTGTGTATATCTCACATTGCGTGTATCTATTCATCCATGGATGAAACTTGTGTTGCTTCCACTTTTTGGTTGCCATGAATAATGCTTCCGTGAACATGGGTGTAAAACATCTGTTTGGCTCCCTGCTTTCAGTTCTCATGAGTGAATACCATATTTTACCGTATATAATGTGTACTTTTCCTCCAAATTTTTGAGGGAAAAATAAGGATGTGCATTATACATTGGTAGTGCTAATTCTGTATCTATGTAAATGTTTTTAATTCTTTTATTTATGCTTATGCATTAAAAGTGTAACTCTAGAAAGCAATAACAATATCCATATGCAAAATAATACCCTGGAATACAATAATTGGTTTTGTTTCTAAATATAAAAATTAAACCAAAAGATTTTTTTCCCTGAAAGTTTGGGTCCAAAACATGGATGTGCATTATACATGGGAGCACATTACACATGGCAAAATACAGTAGCTAGAAGTGCAATTGCTGGGTCATAAGATAAGGCAGTTTAATTTTTTGAGGAACCTCCATACTGTTTTCCGCAGTGTTTGTATCTGCCACACCTCCGTCAACAAGGCACCGGGGATCCAGTTCCTCCCTATCCTTTGCAACACTTGTTATTTTCTGGTGTTATTTTGTTTTTTGATAATAGCCATCCTAATGGGTGTGAAGTGGTATCTCATTGTGGTTTTGATGAGCTCTTTATGTTAAACTTACTTAATTCTCATAAAACACCATTCTGAGGTGTAAATACTAACTATTCTCGCCATTTTAGAAATGAGGGAACTAAGGCTCATGAGTTATGTCACTGGCTCTACTCGAAGAAAGTGGCGGAGCTAGAACTCCATTCCAGGCAACCTTGCTCCAGGGTTTACTTTCAGCTTTTCCCCCGTATGTCATAATTAAGCACTGCTGCTTATGTATAACTTTTATCTCCAACTAGGTTTTTAAATTTTTTGAGTGTAAAATATGTGATAATTGTCTTTGAATTCCCAAAGTGCTTAGTATAATTCTTAAATGATGGAGGTGACAGATGTTTATGGATGAGGAAAGTCAGGCAAAGAGACGCTCTGTTATTTCCCCGACATACGAACAGTCAGCAAAGACTGGAGTCAGAGTCCCTGCTCTCACCGCTACATACAGCACTTTACGAGTTGTGAACGCTTCTTAGTGCTCTGACGTGGTACTATGTGTAATTTCATAGCAGTCTCTTCTTATCCGTCAGAGTTCTCTGAACTCCTTCATAAAATCCAAAAATATCGAACATCTTATCACCTCCTGCTTTGTTAAACTCAGATCCATAAACACACTTGCATTGTATCTTGATACCATTTAGTTATGCACCAAAGTTCATTGCATTGATCAGCTTTATGTATCAAGATTTCACGTGAAGAGGCTTGACAATATCTCACAGCACCTCCTAAAATTAAGACCGCTGGACAGTTAAGTGCCAGATTCCTGGATGAATCTCAATCTACATAAGGAAGTTGGAGTCAGCTGAGGAACGTCTCAGACCTGGTCTGTCTTCCTGACCACTGCTTCCCATCTCCTGCTCATCCTGAGTAAGAGGGTGTGGGTGTAGTTTCAATCTGCCCTCAGAAAACTGCTCATTGAAGTCCAAGAGAGGAGGCATTTGTAAGCAAAAGAAATTAAAGGAGCTTCTCAGATATTTAAGCTAACATTGGTGCTTAAATGGACAGATTGAGGCAGCTGCTGTGCAGAGCCCAGGGCACTTGATGACGTTCGGTAAGAAACTGAACTCATTGTTCAGTTTTACATTAGGTCAATGATCTCCAAGTACTTGCCTCTTTTGATTAAGGCTGATTGGATAATCTCAAACCTTTTTAGTGAAAATTGTTATCAAATGGTAAATTTGAGATAAAATATTTTAAATTAGCATTGAAAAATATTTTTTAAAGCTGAATAAGATCACCTGTATATTCTATAGTACAGAAATATTAATACTATAAAATTGTGCATAGGGTCTACTGAGGGTGCCTTTTTTCTTGTTTTAATGTTTAATGAGCTTATAAAGGTCAAAGAGATCTGGTGTAATGCTTTGTTAAATTCTAAGAGTAGAAAAATAAAGTCCATTCATAGTTGAATATGTTTGTGAGGCCAGTTTCTTTTTGTGTACCGTGCTTTTGTGTCACTGTATTTAAGCCAGTGGGTGTGTTACTTATTAAACAAAAGCTCTTTTCAACCACACTAGTTTTATTACATTAGTGATTGAACTTCCTACTCTGGTAACAGATTTGGGAGTTTGGTGTTATAGAACGTCCTCACAGCTTCTGGATACTTTGATTAGGACCAGTAGTGTTTAGTGCCCCTTTTTGGAAAATAAAAAATATATTTGTCAGACTTAAAAAGCTTCAAACTGGATTCATCTTTACTAAGCAAGCTGAGTCCCTTTCCCATTCAAAAGACAAGACCGTCTAAGAGAAAAGATGATACCTGAAAAGGGAATATGAACTCCTGATTTTGTTTTTAATCCTTTGGTTAATAATACACGGCAGTAGCCACTTTCAGTTTAAAGAGTTGCTACACATACCATCTAGACGATATTAAGTTAGGAAAGGCTACAGGCTCTGGGAGCCCAACCTTATGAGGATCACCCCTAGTGGTACCAATGAAGGGTTTTGGAAATGGGTTGATTGAGTGCTATGTATTTATTAAGTTAGTTTTCCACAATCCTGGGGCTTCAAGCTATGATTCCTCTTCTAGACTGAGAAAGATAATGGAGCTTTTAGGAATATATAGAGAGATGAGGCATGAGCCTGGGCTTTATTTGGTATTACTGACACTGTTTAATACAAACAAAACACTTTTAAGTAATAAGTTTTTCACACTTTGGAAGGAATAGCCTTGATCGAAGCGGGCAGTGAGATGGATGAGTCATAGGTACAATACAGTTACGCCTCCTCACCGTGTGACCGTGAGCAAGTTCTTGACCTCTCCATACCTTCTAATCCTCATCTGTAGATTGAAAATAACTGCACTCTCAAAGGATTGAGGTGAGGTTTAGAAGTACTGCATGTGAATTGCTACACATAATGTCTGATAGAAGGCAAGTACTACATACCTGCCATTATAACTTGTAACACACTTGTAAGCTCTTTTCTTTTTCCTATGCTTCCTATGTTTCTCTGTGCTGATGGAACAGCCTAGAAACCTTTACTTGCACCCACAGAGAATTCTCTCACACTGTATTAGAAAACATGCCATACATTATCAAAAACTCCAAAGTGTTGTATAGGGGGTACTTCACATTATCTACCTCTAGGGAATATACCCAGCTGGTGTGCATCCTGAATGGACAACCAGTGTGAAAATACTGAAATACTTCTAAACTGCTTAGTAAATAACTGCTGTCCTGAGCCTCTCCTCCCTTCTCCCCATCTTTGCCCTGGGAATACCAGACCCTCTCCTAGATACTACCGTGATCCAGCAAATAAAAGGACAATGCTTGGTGCGACTTGGAGCCTTGGAGCACCCTGCTCCAGGACTAGAGCTGCTTGGTGGTGGTTCTGATTAATTGGTTACTATGCAGTCAGTCTCTCCCTAAATAATATTAACATGGGACATACTATTCCATTTCTGTCTTTGCCCTGAATGGTAGTCCTCTGTGCTGTGTTGTGTTGTGGGGATATCAATCATGGACATGGTTACACACATTTGAATCAGCCAAAGCTGTGTGTAGACAACCGTAGCACAAAGTGCGGAAGGGGAATTAGAAGTACACTGTTACAGGGTTCTCAAACTATATATAGAGTAGTGTATTATTTGAAGATAGACTATGCTAATTAAGAGTGTATATTATAAACCCTAGAGAAGGCACTAACTAAGTAAAAGAGGAGTGTAAGCCATAGTAGAAAGGAAGTGTAATCATTAAAAACAATCTAAAAGAAAACAAAAAAGGAGGGAAAAGGGAACAGAAGAACAGATAGTACAAATAAAAAACAAATAGCAAGAAGGCAGTTTTAAACAGACCATATTGACCATATTAAACATTAAATGTAAATATTCTAAAAACGAATTAAAAGGCAGAGATTGTCAAAGCAGATTAAAAAAACAAGATCTAGCTGTATGTTGTCTATAAGAAACCCACTTTAAAGATACAAATAGGTTAAAAATAGAAAGGTAGCAAAAATATATATTATGTTAACACCAATCAAAAGAAAGCTATTTTGTTATCACATAAAGTAGACTTCAGAACAATGAATATTACCAGGGATAAAGAGGAATATTTCAAAATATAGAGTTCAATTCATCAACAGGACACAACAATCCTAAATTTTTATGCACCTGGTAAAAGAGGTTCAAATACACAAAACAAAGACCGTTTCATGACTGAAAGGAGAAATAGACAAAATTACAGTTTATAGGTGGAGATTTCAACAATTGGCCCTTAATAAATTATAGTACAAGTAAACAGCAAATTAGTAAAAAGACTTGAACAACACTCAACCAACTTGACCTACCTGCCATTTATAGAACATTCCACCCAACACTGAACACTATCCAGAATACATATTTTTCAAATGTACATGTGATATTCACCAAGATAGCCCATGCTCTGGGCCATAAAACAAATCTCAATATATTTGAGAGGATTGGAATCATTCAAAGTATGTGCTCTGAACACAACAGAATTAAACTAGAAAGTAATAACAGATATGTATCTGGAAATCCTTAAACATTTAGAAATTAAACAGTATACTTATAAATAACCCATGGTTATCTAGTAAATGACTCATGGTAAAAGTAAATCATAAGACAAATCAGGAAATATTTTTAACTGAATCAGAATTTAAAAAGACAACATAATCAAATTTGTGGTACCCAGCTAAAGCAGCACATGGTACCAAAGTACTTGTCATTAATTTGTTCCGGAATTCATGATGAGTGCCAAAACTAATGAGTACTGAGCAAGTGCAGAGTGCTGAAACATTTTTTTCTCATCCAAATGTGACAAGAACAGGGTTTGATGAATTCTGAAGCTGATGAATACTGAGGTATGACTGTATTTAGAAGGAAATTTATCGCTTACAAAAAGAAAGATCTCACATTAATGACTAATCTTTCACCCTAAAATACTAGAAAAAGAAGATTGGATTAAGCCCAAATGAAGCAGAAGGAAGGAAAAATAAAGAACAGAGATTGATAAAATAGAAAGCTACAAAGCAACAGAGAAACAGAAATGAGACCAAAAGCTTGTTCTTCAAAAAGTTGAATAAGGTTCTTTCAGCCAAGATGGACACATAGGTAGATACACTGTGCCTCCTTGCACGACCAAAAGAAGGACGACAAATTTAAAAACAAAAAACAACCAGAACTGCCAGAAAATCTAACTGTATGGAAGTCCAAACAACCAAGGAGTTAAAGAAGAAACATTCACCCAGACCAGGAGGAGGGGTGGAGACCGGCAGCTGGGCAGAGAAGACCCGAGGCAAGGTGGTGGCTGGCGGACAGGGTGGCCCCATATTCACGTGCAGATAAACCGAGAGGAACAACTGGGGAACGAGATCGGCCACACAAACCAGGGTCCCAGCGCGGGGAAATAAAGCCTCAAAACCTCCGACTGAGAACGAGAAGAGAGGTGTATAATGAGCAGAGAAGATTTCTCTTGATAAAAGACCTAGATGAATAACAAAGATCTGTGTGTGTTATCAGACGAGATCGGGCACATGCAGGGTGGTATGGCTGCAGATGCTATGTTTGTGTTTTTTAAAAATAAACACTTAGATAACTTTTAAATTATTTTAATGTTGAGTTTTACTTTCATGTCTTTATTTTTTGGTCTTCCAGGGAAAAAAGTAATGATTCATGAGGACTCTTGGTTATGCTTGTTTATTGGGCAATTCAAGATCTTATTAGCCATTTTACATTTGGTTTACATTTCCTGCCTCACCTCCCACAGCCTAGTTTACTCTCATTAATATCTCCACCACAAGTAGGAGCAAGGGACTAGAAATGAAATACAAGCACATTCATTGTTGCTGTGATCAGCTCAGGTCATAATTTTGAGACGCACTTAAGGTACTCAGTGTCCTTGTTGTTGTGAATGCTCACTGACTTTAAGGTGACGTGGAAACCAAAACTCATAATTGGATGGCAGTCCATCATGCTCCAGTGAAAGTTTGCATGAATGTATTCTCTCTGCTGGGCTTTTAAACTTTGAAACATATCTCTCATCATAAAAGGAAAGAAGTTACTTACCTTAAAAGAACTGAAAATCCAAAATGCAATGATGGAAGAGTAATTTCTGAGGGGGAAGGTTCTGGTATCAGTGACCATCCTACCCTTGCCTAGACTGGCTCTAAGTCATTCTGCGGTATCTAGGAATGGAAGGGGGACTGCCGTTTTGTCACAGGTGGGCGGCACAGATAATCAGGTTCTTGGTGATCACAAAGAATTGAACCGAATACAGCATTTATAGCATAAAGAGAGAAAGAGCAGATTTATTAAGCGATACTACACTCCACAGAATATGGGAGCAGGCCAGCTCCAAGCAGAGATTGACCTCAGGGGCTGGAGGGATTCTATTCTTATAGGGTGGATCCTCCTGGCTAGTTTTGGTGGGCTTTTATTGCACATGTACAAGTAGTTGTATTACTTTAAAGCTACTGCGCATGTGGTGTCCCATGATTTTCGTTGATTGGCCAGTGGAGAAGGATGTTGCACAGTGTTAATTTATTATAATGCTATTATAATGAAGCAGGGGTCATGTAGCACCTTCTGCCTGGGTGCATTCATGAGTCACCATGATTCAGCGCTTTTCCAGAAAGCAGGAACAACCGGTCTTAGAATAGGATCTCTGTCCTGTATGGATGTCCTTTATCTTAGCCCTGGGGCACCTCTGGAGTTTCCTCCTTCCTGACTATCTCCTGCCTCAGTTTCTTCTCTCAGTCATCAATCTGTTTCTGTGAAAGCACTAGGATGGAAGTTGGGGGCTGACTTGGCTGCTGGAGCATCAGGAAGTAGAAAGCTCTTCTCAGAGGCAGTGGGACCTGAAGCCTGCCTTGTCTGAGCATAGAGGGTCCCCTTCTTCCTTCATGATTCCTAGGCTTTGAGAGCTCACGGTGAGGCCAGCCTTCTATCATCCCTGAAGCTGAGCCTGAATCCTCTGCTCACCTTATGCCTGAGGGTGGAGATTGTGCCAGTTTTTTGGTTTACAGGCAAAACAGTTCTGGTGAATGGGGTGGGGGCAGGGGCAGGCGGTTGGTACCCGAGGTGACCAAGAGAAGCTTAGCTTTGGGCCCTGGGGGTGGGGTTGCAGGAAACTCTGAATGGGGGGAGTCAAGCCCCTCCAAAACTGAGTGTTAGCTATACGATATTAAGAGATGTTGTAGTTTACTATAAAATGTACAGGTCAAACAGCAGACTTGGGATGTTATCCCAATTTTTTAACTAATCAAGTATAATCAATAAATAATCAAGTATAACTATAAAATTATTGATTGATAATTCAGATGCTAGATATCAATGCAGAACTAGAATCTAAAAATGCTTAGGTAAAGGGTCCAGATTCTGATGATCTCAGAAGGAAAATGTCTATAATAGAGGCTAGATATGCTTATCATATTCATTTTCTTCTACTTCCTGGGCATGTGGGAAGACTTCCCAGATCTATTGCAGATATGTTAGGGCCATATGATTAGTTCTGGCCAACGGGCTATAAGCAGAAGTAACCAGAGTCTCTGCTAATCAGAGGCACTTATGAGCAGGCATGAATTCTCCCTGTCATATCAGACACTGAAGCTGTATGATATGGTGGCCTCGTGACGTGGTAGAGCTCTGTCGGCCTGGGTGCCTGTGTGATTGCAGAGCCTTCCGCTGACTCCCATTGAATGCACAACATGAGGAAGGCATAAATCTTTATGTTAAGCTCCTGATAGCAGGAATGATTTGTTACCACAGCTCATCCTAGGTTATCCTCACTAATGTAATGACTTCAAGTATTTTTTTAGTATGGCATTAAATACCTGTTCTGGCCTGGGCTTGTTAATGAATCCAGATGACTCTTGAGATTCTTGTGGGCGATCTGGGCTGATGTAAATGAACAAAGAGGCAAATCCTATGGCGTGTTTATGTTAAAAGTAAGGAGAACTACTTAGCCAGGGTTTCATATTGGTTTTTCATATAGTGACTGGGTATTTGAGCTGCAAGGACTCGGGGAGATCATTCAGGCCACTGAGCAGAGACCACTAGTTGTGTTCTAAATCCATTCCTCACCGTTTCTTTCTTGCTTACAGAGCCCATGTGCTTAGGGGAAAGGACTCCCTGGGCTCAGAGACAAATTCTCACTGGTCTAAGCTAGTCATGTGATCTTATCCTCCTTTCAAGTGATTGGTTTACGAGTGGCCATGTGACACAATTCTGGCCAATGTTACATGAGGGGTAGTCTCCTAGGGCCTCACAGGACAGGATTTTCTTGCTCTTACAAAGAGATATCTTGGAAAAAACATCTACTTCTGTACCTCAGCACATAGCTGAGTGACGTATGATGCTTGGAACTCTGACAGCCATTTGTGATCATGAGTGGAATCAACACAAGACGAAGCATGAGAACATGGTGAAGTGTGTAACATGGAACTTTGCCCCTGAAGATGGTGACACTGAGCAAACCAATCCTGGAGGACCCCCACATCTGGACTTCTAACACAATGTACAATGTCCTTATTGTTAAGTCATTGTTACTTGCTGCATAAACCTCCTAATTCAGGTGCCTAATCCCCTCATTTTACATTTTACAGGTAGAATCTGCCATGTGTTGAGTTTGACTTTGCTTCATGATTTGTAAATTCTAGAAGAAATCTGTGTACAAAATGTTATCACTGCTTTAAAAAAAAACAACAGCTTTCTTGATAAAATTCAATAATATACATTTCACCCATTTAAAGTGTACAATTCAATGGCTTTTAGTATATTCGCAGAGTTGTGTCTCCATCACCACCAACTACAGTACATTTTATTTCTCCAGAAAGAAACCCTGTACTCATTAGCAGTCGCTCCTGTTTTAGTTTGCTTGCGTTGCCATAACAAAATACCATGGACTGGTGGTTTAAGCACAGAAACTTATTTCTCATAGTTCTGGAGGCTGGGAAGTCCAAGATCAAAGTGCTGGCAAGGTAGGTTTCACTCTGAGGCCTTCTCTCTTGGCTGTCATTGTGTGCTCACATGGCCTCTTCTTTGTGCATGCTCAGGAAGAAAGGGCAACCTTTCTGGTGACTCTTCTTCTATGGGCACTAATTTGACCATGGGAGGGACCCCTCTTACAACCTCATTTAACCTTACCTGGTCCTTTATGCAAATACAGTCACATTGGGGGGAGTGCTTCCACCTATGAATTTTAGGGGGGGGCACAATTCAGTCCACAGTACTGTCCATTCTTCCCTTCCCTTTACCCTTGACAACCATTAGCTTACTTTCTATTATTATAGATTTCCCTATTCTGGGCTTTTCATATATGTGAAATTACACAGTAAGTGGCCTTTTGTGTCTGCTCTCTTTCACTTATCATAATGCTTTCAAGGTTCATCCATGGCACAACCTGTATTAATACATCATTCCTTTTCATTGTTGAATAATATTTCCGTGTGTAGATATGCTAGATTTGATTTCTCCATTCATCAGTTGGTGTACTTTTGAATTGCTTTCCTGGTTGTTATGAATAATGCTACTGTGAACATATGTGTACAAATGTTTGTGTAGGCATGTTTTCATTTCTCTTGAGTATATATACCTGGTAGGAGAATTGCTGGGTCATAAGGTAACTCTGTGTTTAACTGTTTGAGGAACTGCCAGACTTTTCCACAGTGGCTGTGCCATTTTACAATCCTTTGTTTCATAATTCTGTGATTTATGATGTCCCTGTTCCCCACCCCAATTCAGAACCAACTGAAAGATAGCTAGAGAGGCCGGCAGGAGAGCTAATGTTAGCTTTACTAATGCTAACGCTCTTGGAAAACACTGCTGAAGTATTAGGGACTCTGATGTTCACCCCCAGAACCCCCCAGGCTTGCCTACCCACTGTCAGCACAGCTGCATGAATGCAGCCCTCCCCCCTCAGGCTCAGTTTCTGTGTGGCTGAGGCAGGCAGCACACTGACTTCGTGTGGGCTGAGAATCCTCAGCTCCGCCTGGCAAACTCACCCATCAATCAGGTCTGTCCCGAGGAGGAGGGCAGGAGGCCGGAGGGGACAGGAGAACTTCCTGTGGTGTCTTCACAGGAAGGAAACACCAGGCTGGGATTGGGGAATGACAATTTCAATTTTAGAACATCCCATTTGTCTTGAGTTGCAGTCATTTTAAAACTTTCTAGTCATGTCACTGTAACATTTTCCTCTGAGTGGTCTGAAATCTCTGTACCCAGTGTTAGTGCTACATTTCGATCCGTGCCCAGGACCCTCTTCCTTTGTTGCCCTTGGGGTCCAGATGCAGGAATCTATCTCTTTCTCCCCATGATGTCATCAGCTATGGGTTGGAATTCTGTTCAGAGACACAGATGTTTTCCCACGGCTCTCCTTCTGAGAGATGATAGAGCTGGGAGGAGGGGCAGCAACTCATCACACCCCCTGCTTTTGTCGGGCTCTATTCCAGCCGGGGTCTGAATGGGTAAGGTCCTCATTCCTGCTTTGTCTTTTTCCTGGGTGAGTTAAGAAAAACCAGTCATGTGGCTGATCTCAGAATCCTGGAGGAAAATCCCAAACTGAAAGCTGGTGCTGTCCAATCTAACGCAGCCCATGAAGTTTATTTTCTCTGTTTATGTATTCCCATTGGCACATAGTTACTATCCAGGTCGATCCTAGCCTGGTCATGAGCTGTAACTTGAAATAGCATTGTATAAATTTAAGGTGTGCAATGTATTGATTTCATGAATTCATATATTGCAAAATGATTATCACCATAGCACTAGCTAACACCTCCCTTACATCACCATTTCCTTTTTGGGATGAGAACATTTAGATTCTACTGTCTTAGCAATTCTCAAATATGTAATTTATTATTATTAGCTATAATCACCATGCTGTACAGTAGATCCCCAGAACTTGTTAGTCTTGTAACTGGAAGTTTGTACCTTTTGGCCAATATATCCCATTTCCACCCCCAGCCCCTGATAACCATCATTCTATTCTTTTATTGTCTGTTTGAAGCTGAATGATTTCTCTACTAATAGTACATTCCCTTTTTATATACACATATTTATATTATTATCACATTATAATGTTAACAAATTATTATATATTATTTATATATTTATATTATATATTTGAATATACTCATATATTTAAATATATACAGATATTGTTGGGAACCGCCCTGCCTGGTTTCAGAAGCTGTAATCCCCCATGGCTAAGGCCAAAGGTAAGACCATGGCTAAGGCTTATGGTCTCAAGGTCTCTTACTCATAAATTACAATTGTTTCTTCCAATCCCTTGATAACCTGAAAGTTCGGAGAGCCACAGAACACAGCAGGCTTCAGGAAGCTCAGTCCATGGGGAACGTCTGGACACCCATGGGTTGTGAGGTTACCGATGACGGTCCTTCAGTTCCTCATGTGCTGGTCCAGCATGAGATGAAACAAGGATCACCCATTATAAAAACTGATCTTCAATAAATCTCCATCAAGATCAGCTCTCCTGCCTAGAGTGAAGTACATATTTGGCTGATAAGAGTCATCAAATCAACCAAGAATGTTAATGGTTGGCTATTTTTGAGAATACTGAGATCAGTTTGTGGATGCGTCATCAGTCTTTCTGTCTGACTATTTAAGAGCAGACAAATAACCAGCAAAGTCTTAGGAAGCTTGGCTCTTCTCTGCCTGCTGACTTTATATATATAAAATTGATTATGCTATTACAGTTGTCCCACTTTTTTTTCCCTTTTATTCCCCTCTACCATGCACCGCTCCCCCATCCCACCAGCATTATCTCAGCTTAGTTCGTGTCCATGGGTCATACATGTAAGCTCTTTGGCTTCTCCATTTCCCGTACTATTCTTAACCTCCCCCTGTCTATTCTGTACCTACCATTTGTGCTTCTTGTTCCCTGCACCTTTTCCCCCATTCTCCTCCCTCACCTTCCCCGTTGATAACCCTCCATGTGATTTCCATTTCTGTGATTCTGTGCCTGTTCTAGTTGTCTGCTTAGTTTGTTTTTGTTTTTGTTTTAGGTTCAATTCTTGCTAGTGTGGGTTTGTTGTCATTTTACTGTTCATAGTTTTGATCATCTTTTTCTTAGATAAGTCCCTTTAACATCTCATATAATATGGGCTTGGTGATGATAAACTCCTTTAACTTCACCTTATCTGGGAAGCACTTGATCTGCCCTTCCATTCTAAATGATAGCTTTGCTGGAGAGAGTCATCTTGGATGTAGGTCATTGCCTTTCATGACTTTGAATACTTCTTTCCAGCCCCTTCTTGCCTGTAAGGTCTCTTTTGAGAAATCAGCTGATAGTCTATGTAAACTCCATTGTAGGTAACTGTCTTTTCTCTTGCTGCTTTTAAGATTCTGTCCTTATCTTTCATCTTGGGCAATGTAATGATGATGTGCCTTGGTGTGTGCTTCCTTGGGTCCAACTTCCTTGGGACTCTCTGGGCTTCCTGGACTTACTGGAAATCTATTTCCTTTGCCAGATTGGGGAAGTTCTTCTTCATTATTTGTTCAAATCAGTTTTCAATTTCTTGCTCTTCCTCTTCTCCTTCTGGCACCCCTCTGATTCAGTTGTGGGAACGTTTCAAGTTGTCCCAGAGGTTCCTCAGCCTCTCCTCATTGTTATGAATTCTTGTTTCTTTATTCTGTTCTGGTTGAATGTTTATTTCTTCCTTCTGGTCCAAGTCGTTGATTTGAGTCCCGGTTTCCTTCCCTTCACTGTTGGTTCCCTGTATATTTTCCCTTATTCCACTTTTCATAGCCTTCACTTTTTGCTCTAATTTGGGACCATATCAACCATTTCTGTGAGCATCCTGATTACCAGGGTGTGCATGTGATAGACTGGCTATCTCTTCATTGCTTAGTTCTATTTTTGGAGCTTTGATGTATTCTTTCATTTGTCCACATTTCTTTGTCTCGGCACAACTGTTACATTATAAGGGGCAGAGCTTTAGGTATTCGTCAGGGTAGAGCAACCCTCTTCACTGCGTTGTGGCACTGTTTGTGGGGGAGGGGTTGGAGAGGGAACAATTCTGCTCACTTGGCTCTTTCCTGGCTTTCAGTCACTTCCCCCACTACCCACAAGCAAATTGGGCTCTTCTGGTGCTGATTGCCAGGTGGTCAGGTTTGTGTGCATTCTAAGGACCCTCTCCAGCGAACTCATCTGTGAGGCTGGGAGATTCACAACCCCCACAGGTTTTTACAACCAGAGCTTTTGAGGCTTTCTTTTCCCTGCACTGCAACCCTGGGTTGTGTGGCCTGTCTTGCATGCAAATGTGGGATCACCAGCTCTACCAGCTGCCACCTCGATAGGCTGGTCCTCCAGCTGCCGCCTTGCTGCACGTCCTCTCCACCCCACTGCCTGTCTCCTCCCCTCCTACCAGTCTGAATGAATGTTTCTTCTTTAACTCCTTTGTTGTCAGATTTCCATACAGTTCGATTTTCTGGCAGTTCTAGTTATTTTTTGTTTTTAAATTTATTGTTGTTCTTTTTTGGTTGTGCGAGGAGGCAAAGTGTATCTACCTATGCCTCCACCTTGGCCGAAAGGCCTAATTACCTCTTTAAAGGCCCTGCGTTCAGATGAATGTAGTCATATTCTGAAGCACCAGAGATTAGTTCTCCAACATAAGAACTTGGGGGCAAACAATTCAGCCCATCACAGTGGGTTTGATAAAGTCAAACATCACACAGAGACCCAGCCATTTAAAGATGCCAAGTGTCCTTTGGACTTGGCAATGCAAAAATCATGGTTGATCTTGGTGGTATTTGCCTAAGCCAGGTGGCAGTGGGTTACAGGAAGTTCTTGAATTGGAAACGAATATTTCTGGGAGAAATGTAGGTAAATGCATATACATAGAGAGTTTAAAAGAGTAATTATTAGTATCTATGCCCACTTTTTCTCATTTGGAAAGCAAGGCATAAGGATATTTATTATCAAATAATTCAAAACATATAAATATTGTAAGATGATTTCTAGAGTAGAATAATTTTATTTATTGAGCACTTCTTATATGCTAGAACAATTTATTTAATCCTCACAATGAATGTATGAAGTAGTGTTTTCTATCTTCAGTGCCACGTTGAGGGGCTGATGTTTTGGGGGTTTTAACAACTTGCCCACGGTGACACCCCTGCAGCGGCCAGGCTGGGCGGCACCGCGTGGCTGTCGGAGAGCTCCAAAGCCCGAGTCCCTAAGCACTTAATTATATTGTCTGTACTTAAAGTAGACAGTCAGCAAATTAGAGATAGGTTGTTTACTAAAAGTTTGTTTGTAAGTCATTTGCTTGGATCTTAGAATACATTTTCCCACAGAAATGTGATCAGTGGTTTCTGGGTTCCCACCAGCCTGCCAAAACATGTTTAAAGTATAATGTATGAGAAAGGATTTTTATACACTACAAAAAAAGATCTAAGCCTTTTGCCATACAAGTGGTTAAATAAATCAGGGAAACAAGAATATCATTCAGGAAGAAGTTTTTAAAAAATTACCTGACATGTTAGGACTTGATTAACTATTGATAAGGAAGCAAGTAGGGGAAGGCTCGGGGACATTTTTTCCAAACATTTAAGTTTGAAACACTTTTCTTTTTCCGGTCCAGTTTATATCAAGCATATGGTTTCCCTCCCCTCTTCTTGATTCAAGTTATTTATGGGCCCTTATTGAGGGCTGGTTTTTTTTTTTAACTTATAAATGTAATTTTAAGATGAATAGAGTTTTTCCTCAAAAATTCATTAATACATGTAAAATTTAAAATAGTGTCTGGCAAATAGTAATTGGGTTATATGTGCTGGGTACTCTTCTAGGCACTTTGAATGCATTAACTCTTTTGTACTAACACATTTAATGCTGTACAAAAACCCTACCCTTGACCCTGGTTTCTATTGTGGTTATGGAGGCCCAGAGAGACAAGTAACTTTCCCCAGGTAACAAAGCTAGCCAGTGGCAAAGCTCAAGTTCAAACCCAGACTTTTAATGGCTTTAAATGGGAGGGGGAAAGCTAATGAGGATGTGTGTATCCATTTATGATGGTTAATTTTATGTGACAATTTGGCTGGATTATGGTGTCCAATTGTTTATTCAAACACCAGTTGAGGTGTTACTATAATGAAGGCATTTTTCAGATGTGGTTAACATCTAAATCAGTACATTTGGAATAAAGCAGAAAACCTTCCATAACGTGGGTGGGTCTTGTCCCATCAGTTGAAGGACTTAAGAGAAAATACTGAGGTTTCCCCCCCACAAAAAAGAAGAGATTTTACCTCTAGATTAAAACAGAAATTCTGTCTGAGTTTCCAGCCTTCAGACTCAAGACCGCATCAACTCTTAACTGAATTTCCAACCCACTGGCCTGCCCTGTGCATTTCAGACTTGCTGGCACCAACACTTCCAGGAGAAAGTTCTGTAAAATAAATAAATTCTCTCTCTAGGCAGGTAGGGAGATGATAGATAGATAGATAGATAGATAGATAGATAGATAGATAGATAGAAAGATAGATAGATAGATAGATGATAGAGATAGATAGATGATAGATAGATAGATCGATCTATCTCTGTTGGTCTGTTTCACTGGAACCCTGACTAAGGTACATGTGATAACTGTTGCCTAAGATCAGCAATAAAGCTTTGAGACTGAAAGGCAGAGGCCAAAGGAAAAATTTTGCATGTGCCCCTCTCTCCCACAGAGGAAGATGTGGGAAGGGTGAATGCTGGCTTATGTTGTACTTGGAACCAGACGCCAGTTAGTGGTGTTGAACCGAGGGAGCCTGGCTACTCACGAGTGAAAGAAGAGCTGTTAGAGAAGGTAGAGAGGGTCTCCTGTGACTGAAGGATTGGGGAGGGGTAGGTGGAGAGTGGAAGTATATGATATGGAAATCAAAAGCATTAAAGAAAAATTAGCATTAGCAACCCGAGGAGTCCTTCACACATGTCTCTCAAGTAATCAGAAACTAGTTATTCAATACATTCATCGCTTTCATCTTTATTCCTTTCTCGTGATTTTTGTCAGCTTCTTTGAGGCACCATTTATACACAATAGAATTCAGCAATTTTAAGTATGCCATTTGATGAGTTTTGACAAATTTGCACAGTCGTGTCACCCATCACAGTCACGATGTAGAAATTTCGAGTGCTCCAAAAACCTCTCTTGGGCCCCTTTGAAGTCAACCCCTTCCCCACGCTGGCCCCTGGCAACCACTGTGCCTTCTGTCGTGGTGGTTTTGCTTTATAGAGGATTTCCTGCAGGTGGGATTATATTGTATGTGGTCTTTTGTGTTTAGCTGCTTTCACTTAGCGTTATACTTTTGAGCTTCACCCATATGGTTGCATGTGTCGATAGTTTGCTACTTCAATTTGCTAAGTAGTGTTCCACTAAGTGGATATGCCAAATTTGGGTTCCATTTATCAGCTGGACATTTGAACTGTTTCCAGTTTGTGTCTGTTATGAAGAGAGTTGCTATGCACATGTAAGTATAGGCCTTTGAGAAATATATTTTCATTTCTTTTAGGTAAATACCAGGGAGTGGGATTGCTAGGCTTTGTGTAAGTGTATAGCTGACTTTGTAAGGAACTGCCACACTGCTTTCCAACGTGGCTGTATCTGACTTTCAACTTACAAGAGAAAGAGAGGAAAGGAGGGGGAAAATCATTCTTTTTACTCAGTAAAAGATCAACTCCCCAAAAGTTTTAAAGATGGAATAGTCACCCTGACCGAGTAGCTCATTGGTCAGAGTGTCATCCCAATGCGCCAAGGCTGTGGGTTTGATTCCAGTCAGGGCACACGTGAGAATCACCAATGAGTGTACCAATAAGTGGAACAACAAATTGATGGCTCTCGCTCCTCCTCTCCCTCCTCCCGCCTATCAAGAACTGATCATACTTTGACTTCTGCGAATTAACATAATATGAGACAGGCACAACTATTGTTAGACTTCAGATTCAAACATGATTCTTGCTATCAAATTAATTTTGACTTGGTGCCCACATTCCCTATGCTGGAGGAATGCTGAGCCTCGATCATCCTTAGGGTCCTCTCTCTATCTCTAGAGAAGTGAAAAGGTGCCAGGGTTTTGCCTGGACTAAAACAAAGGATGGGGGCCTACAGTTGGGGGCCACAGTCATCTGCACCTCTGGGACACTGGTTGACCAGTCTTGAGGTCACTTGGCTGTGCTAGAGACTCACTAAGGTATTTCTACCAATGTTGGAGGATTGTACAGGAGGCCCCTATTGGTCCAAGTAGTTCCAAATGTCAAGCACCCCTGATACTCTCATGAGCTTCTTGGAGTACAGGAGTGTTCAACAAGGTAGCAAGCCTGCGCCCCGCTCCCTTCTGAGGCATTGTCACCTAGACGAGCAGCAGGATGCAGTTCCCAAAGAAATTTGTAAATGAAAATCGGGTGAGGGAAAAGTCTTGAAGATAACTTTACTTCCTACCCAAGTGACCTGTTAGTTACTTGAATTAGAGAAGAGAAAGAAAAAGGAAGGAAAACGTGGATTAATACTACAAAAATTATTCTGCCTATACAGAGTAATGTTTGTAACATGGTTAATAATAGTTCATGTTTTAAAAAATTGATGAAATAAATATACTAAACTACTGGAAATATTCATACCAAATGAAAAGAGCATCAACTGCCAGCTTACATGCTGCCTGCCAGAGACAGTGATACCTTTCAAGGGACCTTCGTGCTCCCTGAGCGTCCTTCAACTGCTCACCCAGAATCAGCGAACACCCTTCACTTGAGAGAGAAAGCTCACAGGCTCACAGGCCTGGTTGAGGCGGAGGGGAAAGGGTGATGCCAAGAGAAGCCACTTCTAGAAGGATGGCAGTTGCGCTGAGGGAGTCATTCCTGACTACAACAGCAGACTGGGCTGGGTTTGGGGGCTTTTCCTTCCCATCCACATGTTCTTTATTAACCTCAGATTTTTCACTTTTTTACGCAACAAAGAACCTAGCTTCTACTCTAGACTCAGATGGAGACATTGAGAAAACTTTGGGAGAGGAAACTGTGTGCCCATTTACGATGAGGAGCTTAGCACAGTGTCAGGTGGCTCATCCTCCACTTCTGCTTTCACGGTGGTGAATGCGGCTTGTGTGTGTGTGACTGTCTCAGTGGATAGTTGCTGGATGACTCCACCACCTCTGTACATTGACAGCAGCGGGACCCCACTGGTCAAAGAGACTTTCAAGGGGCCTGAATGTCATTAGCTAGAAGAACTGCTCATGGGGAAGGACCTATTGTTACAGGGTGCAGCCAAGAAATGGGCCCAAACAAGGATTTGTAGTGGGGTCCAGAACTCAAGGTATCCAGGAAATATTGAAAATATATGTATGTAATGTCCTCACCCCCACAGGTCTGAACTGGGTGGGGGATGGGACTCCTGGAGCAGGGCCATGCTTTGAGCCAGGGGGATGGAGGAGATTTCCACCCAGGATGTAGCTGAGAGGCAACTCCCCCTAGACACAGAGCCTGCGTGAAAACTGGGAGATGGTTGGCTCTGGGTCTTGGGGTCACCCCTGCCCACAGCTAACATGACAGCCCAGAAAAACTGGAGGAATATGAAGTGCTGGCAGGTGTAGCTGATTGAGGGAAGAGTCGGCGGCGGAGCTGCAAAGGAAGGTCGGCGTGGGGGATTTAAACCCAGACACAGCAGCCATATGGCTCTCTCTTCGACCACGCGGCTGAAGAATGGGGACCCCTCAGCCCGAGAGACAGAGGCAGGACCACGCGGCCTAGGAAGCAGGAGAGACTTTGCCTAGAAGGAAAGGGGTGCCTGGACTCTTGCTGGTGGGCCATGAGAAGGTGCCACATGGTTTTGGATTAACTGGGGATTGCGATGGCAACACAGTGGATGGTGTTGGAACTGAGGGTCTGCCTGTATCACGCTTCTACTTCTTCTCCTATGGTACCCTGGACTGGGCAGGGAGGGGAAGGAAGGACTGTGGGTGTTTGTGGGTATTCTAGAGAACTTTAGTATTTTAAAGGAGACCTTAAGTCATTATTCCAAGCCTGTATAACATGTAAATAAATAATTCTTTTCCTTTTCACAAGTCTCTGTCATTAAGAGATATCTTTCCATTGGCAGCGAGCATAACGGACCTGTGGAGCAGGGTTGGGGCATCATAGGATGTCCCCGGCACCCTTTGCTCTGTAACACTATCATGTCCATTTTGCCAGATCCAATGACACTATTCAGCGCTCACCCCACAGAATCATCAATAGCACACTTCAAACCGCAGATGGAGCCTTCCTCTTGTCACACTCTCTTCTCTCAGCTTTGTGACATTGCCTGGTTTCCCCCCCACCCCCCTCTCTGGCCACTCTTCCTCTTTGCTGGCCCCCGATTCTCCAATTGACCTCTAAATGGCGGCTTCTGCCCAGCGCAGGCCTCCCCGCTCCACTGTACTGCTGGACGGGTCTCCTCAGTCACCTGTTGTTTGCACCTCTCCTACCTGAGCAGCATCTCTCTTTTCTGCCTTTCTGCAGTTTGGAGGTCATCTGTGCAATTTGTCAGCATTTCATGTGCCCATTTCTCCCAGAGGGTGTTTCTGTGGAGGGTGGAGTTAGGCCCCACGGGGGAACCAGATGGAGCCTCTGACCTGCTTCTTGGATATTCATTTCTTACTTTGTTATTGACAATCAGCCTTTCCTTTGTCGCAGCTGGTGGATTTTGCTGACTGTCAGTCTTTGGTTGTTTACACTGTTAGTTTTTGGAGAAAGAAAGGTTTTGAGATTGGGCTTCCCTCTGTCAGTTTAAATCAGAGGTCAGAGACCTGATAACTATGTTTTCTTTTCATATAAAAATCTCATTAGAAGGAGTACGTATTTCCCTTGCATCTCATACAGCAGCCTATCACTCATTTTCCTTCCTAGCTCTTAGTACAGCTTGTAATTACATATATATTTGAAAAGTTGTTTTTTAATTTCTCCCCCAGGGGTCAGAAACAGCCTGAGGCAGAACTATACCTGCATTGCGTGCTCAGTCACTGTAGCACAGGAGCCCCAAACCAGGGAGCTGCTGACGCATCTGCAACTAGCAGAGGTGGTGGACACACCTGGCGTCTGTTCCCCACCTTGCAGGGCGGGGCATTGAGGACAGCCGGTTGCGTGAGAGAGACCGCACCCCCTCCAGTCTGAGGCTCTCTATAAGGGGTTCCAGATAAGGGAGGCGCAAGTCCTACGTGCTACTCTAAACATCATTACCTCACTGTGTGAAAGGTCAAGAAGCAGTCACAGGACAAGAAGCTGCTCCCCAAAGGAGACAAGGAGGGAGTTACAATCAATTCCGGAGACAATACACATTCCTTCTGGCCAGGGGCCGTCTGACCAGCCCTCAGTCAAGGCAGGGGAAGGCCACGTCCACTGACCACAATTTCCACCCCAGCACGGCTCTTCCACCTCACGTTCTCGGTGCTTTCTTCCAATAGGGGACCTGTGTGGTGAGCGTGTTGGCACATTGCACCCGTATACCGCAGATACAGTAAAGGCTACTCTGCAAGACTAAAAGTGCAAGACAGAAACTAAAGAGACCCAGGAGGAGGGAACACCACCAACAGCCTGTAGCAGGGTTCCTGCCAGCACCCCATGACTTGCACAGTTTCATTGCAGTCCCGTTTCTGTGTCCAACACATATGGGTACAGGCTGTTGCACTTCGCCTTATAACGCTGACAGCCACCCCACGCCGTCCTGAACTTGCGTACATGAGCTACAGCTTGGTGCAGTTAGCCTCCTCTTTCAGGAGGGAAGACACCTTCTCACCTGCCTGTTTGAAGAGGGGGTCAGAAGCCTTCCAGCCTTGCAGCCAGTCCCAGTGTGTCTGGTTCTCAGGCTGAATCCACCACAGCAGGTCAGCAGAAGCCCTGGTCAGGAACTCTGTGCAGACCCAGCAGGCTGAGCGGTTTTTCTCAGCAGCCAGCACTCCTGTGGTGCTGCTGCGGCTGACTCCAACAAGACAACACCCAAGAATCTGACAAACAAACCAGGTAAACAAGGCCATCATAGTATTCATTCTATGAAAACAGAAAGAACACAAAGATTAATGAGGACAGCAAATTATAAACCAGTTTCTGAGTCTGAAAGAGTGTCAGATGAGACTTCCAAATGCAAGGCTTTTGCTGGAATGAAATTAAGTACAGACAATCTGATAGATCCTCTTTATCTGTAGTTTAAACATCTCTGGTGATATCATGAGGTGCTCGGGTGAGGTCTGTATGGTTGACACTGTATCTGTAGTTCCCAATAATTCCACATCAAAGGATGAAGGAAAAATGAAACACCACGTGAAAGGAAACTAAAGAAATTCAGGGTCCAGTGTAGTTAATAGGTGAGAAACAAAATTTTACAGACAATTCCCTAAATTAGAGTCTACTTTCCTTAATTGTGTGTAATAGATTTTATTGAAACATAATTTTTCCCCTAAAATCACCCTCATTTTTATCAAAGAGCCAAATCAAGACCAATTCATTTATTGCATTAAATCTAATTTCAGTTTGGCCTCATTATTTGTATAAACACAACAGGAATAGCAATCAATCATATAGACTCTTTAAGACTATAATGGGGTGTGAGTGGAAGTCCCCCAAAATAGCAAAACATATTTCCCACAAACCTTGATCAAGGGAAGAGGGAGCGAATGATATGGCATTTAAAATACTTTGCACAACAATTGCAAGTTGACAGCTGTGCTGCCACCCCCTTCAAAAGATGTACATGACTTTGGGAGCATCAGGACTTGTGACATAGCGGGGGGAGGTAGGGGAGCTTCTACACTGCCAGAGAGAGAGGAAAAAGCCAGATGCCCCTTTGTAACTGAGAACTCTTGCCCTGACTAATGATGGCAACCGAAAAAGGTCAAAGAAGCTGGGGAACTGGCAAAAGTAGCACATGATGGGAGGGGCTGGATATGAGGTCACATAGGAAATTCCAGACTGAGCGTGTAAAATAAGAGTGGGCTGAAAGAGAAGGGGATTCTGCCATGTGGCCTGGTGGAGGAGGGAATTCCACCATGAGAAGTAGAAGCCATGCAGGAGGAAAAGGTGCAACGAGAGAGCTGATGGAGCTGTGCAGAGACCTGCCTCACCAAGCACAGAGTCGTGGGAGGTGCTTGGAGCCAAACTGGGACTGTTGAGCTGAAGACTCCTGCTTCTCTGAGGACATATGGAAAAGTCACTCTCTTGGGCCATGTGCTTCCCTGGACTCCACCATGATCCAGTGTAACATGGCTCATGTCTCCCTGAACCACTACATGGAGGCTGAGGACAGCGCACCCCAGATCCTGAAGGAGGGAGCTGCTGTGAGAGGATGACGACTCTGAGACCCACAAGAGCACCTTCCAGAGGGGATGGAGACCTGTTCGTGCAGCCCGCTTAAGAACAGCTAAGGATATGGGGAACTTTGGGGCATGGTTCCGGCTTATAGCCTGGCAGGGAGCAAGGGAAGTGCTAGGTATTGTGGGAGAACAGGGCACTGAGCAGGAGTACTCTCAGCTCTCCCAAGGTTGAAATCCTGTAAATAAAATCCTGTTTCCTTCAACACTGATTGTTGGGTCATGCATCAAGGACACATGTGGACAAGCCCCAGTTTGCTCGATTACAAGACTGCTTCGCTGGAACTTATACAAAGAACCTTTAGATCGAGCGTCAGTCCGCCCACACATACCTGCCATCAGGCTGTGCCTGCAGTAAGTACCCACATTCCTCAAGTCCTTGAGGTTCCCATCATGTCTTACGGTTCCTCTTTGCCATTTTTCAGGAAAGTAAACTTTGTTCCTTACCTGGAAAGACTGCCATGAACCACATGACCAAACACAGTACCAGGCCATTTCTCCAGTGGGCTTTTTTGGCTTCAGAGTCAACCTCGGTGCCCCAAGGCTTTCTGGTAACAACCAGAGCCCAGGCATGCCTCCTTTAGGCATGACACTCCAGTCAAAGTCTTGGTTAATAAAAATCCCAATTGGGCCCTGGCTGGTGTAGCTCAGTGGATTGAGCGCAGGCTGGGAACCAAAGGGTCCCGGTTCGATTCCCAGTCAGGGCACATGCCTTGGTTGCGGGCCAGGTCCCCAGTGAGGGCCATGTGAAAAGCAACCATACATTGCTGTTTCTCTCCCTCGCTTTCTCCCTCCCTCTACTCTCTCTAAAAATAAATAAAAATAAAATCTTAAAAAAAAATATCCCAATTGGAAACTGGCTTTATGCATCCTATTATGAAGAAATCAGGTTCCTATTGAATTTATGCAAACAAACATATTGCCATGGAAAGAATACTGCTTACTCATTAAGAGCTTCCAAATTCTAGAGGGATCAGGTAGGGAGAAAAGTATAAATGCCTTAATATTGCTTATGAAAGTATACTTCACTGCTTGAAGCAACAGAGAGTTTTCTTATGTCTGAAAAACAAATAATTACAAATTAGCAATATTCTTCAACAAAAAAGTTATGGAAGTCACTATCATCTTCAGTTTACTATGTCCCGTAATTCATTTCTGTTTATCTTGAATATCTGCAAGCACCTCTATAAATCCAGTCATTTCACAGAGCTCCAGCATTCTTTGGATTGACAGATTCACAAATAGATTTCATAAATCTTACCTCATTTACTAGGACTTTAGCAAACAGTTTTAATTAGTCTAAAATGCAACCTAAGCCACTCCTTTCCAAAACAGAAACAAAAACGAAATCTAAAGCAAAGGCAAAATTTCAAGAAGGGATTAGGACTAGACTTAGAAACTCATCCCCTTATTTTTCTCTCTAATTTAAGCTCCGTCATCATGCCCTACCTCGCACACCGAGTTTAAGATGTATATGGGCGGGGGGCAGGGTTGCATGTACTTACATGCTGAATACTCGGCCACACGCCAAGTTGAATAGATTCACAGCATAAATCCTTGATTTCTTTTTGTCCCCGTGCAGTTCATAGGCTAAAAGAAACAGTAGCTAATAAGTGCTGTATCCAAAGTATAAGTCATGAAAATGCAAACCAAAACCACAATGAGATATCACGGCACACCTGTTAGAATAGCTAGTATCAAAAAGACAGCAAGTAAGATACATTGGAGAGGATGTGGAGAAAAGGAAACCCTTGTGCACTGTTGATAGAAATGTAAATTGATGTAGCCACTAGGGAAAATAGTATGGAAAACAGTTCCTCAAAAAATTAAAAATAGAACTACCACATGACCCAGTAATTCCCCTTCTGGAAACACAAACACTAACCAGAAAGGATACCTACATCGCCATGGCTGTTGCAGCATTATTGAGAGTAACCAATACATGAAAACAACCTAAGCATCCAACAATGAACGAATGGATGAATTTATGTATAAAAATCGTGTATTTATTCTTACATGTGTAAACCTCAATCACCTTCAAAGTACTCTCCATTTGATGCAATACTTCTCTTGAGATGTTTTTTCATTGCTCAGAACAGTTTTTGAACTCGTGGATTTTGATGCCTTTTAGTGCTGCTGCTGGTTTTTTGTTATACCTCTTCCACGTCCGTAGGCAGAATATTTCCCTTTGAAGAGTTTTTTTTCGTCCTGGGAAACAAAAAAAAGTCACTTGAGGCAAGCCTGTACTGCAAGGGGCCTGCCCTCCAGAAGACACTTCTGGTTGGTTTGTTTGGTTGGTTGGTTTTTGCTAAACACACACACACAAATGTAATGGAATACTATACTAAGCCATAAAAAAGGAAATTCTGCCATTTGTGACAACATGCATAAACTTTGAGGATATTATGCTAAGTGAAATGTTAGACATAAAAATAAAATACTGTATGATCTCACTTTTAAGTGAAACCTAAAATAAATTTTTTAAAAATATATTTTATTGATTATGCTATTATAGTTGTCCCATTTCCCCCCCTTTCTTCCCCTCCACCACCACCTCCCCATTCCCCACCCTTTAGTTTTCGGTCATAGGTCATACACATAAGTTCTTTGGCTTCTACATTTCCTACACTATTCTTAGCCTCCCCCTGTCTGTTTCTACCTACCATTTATGCTACTTATTCTCAGCACCTTTTCCCCCTCTCTCCCCCTACCACTCCCCTGTTGATATCCCTCCATGCCTTATATAAATCCCTTTAACATTTCATATAATAAAGGCTGGGTGATGATGAACTCCTTGAACTTGACCTTATCTGAGAAGCACTTTATCTGCCCTTCCTTTCTAAATGATAGCTTTGCTGGATAGAATATTCTTGGATGTAGGTCCTTGCCTGTCATGATTTGGTATACTTCTTTCCATCCCCTTCTTGCTTGGAAGGTCTCCTTTGAGAAATCAGCTGACAGTCTTATGGGAATTCCTTTGTAGGTAACTGTCTCCTTTTCTCTTGCTGCTTCTAAGATTCTCTCCTTATCTTTAATCTTGGGTAACGTAATTATGATGTGTCTTGGTATGTTCCTCTTTGTGTCCAACTTATTTGGGACTCTCTGAGCTTCCTGGACTTCCTGAAAATCTATTTCCTTCACCAGCTTGGGGAAGTTCTCCTTCATTATTTGTTCAAATAAGTTTTCAATTCCTTGGTCTCCCTCTTCCCCTGCTGGCACCCCTATGACTCAGATGTTGGGACGTTTAAAGATGTCCTGGAGGTTCCTAAGCCTCTCCTCAGTTTTTTGAATTCTTGTTTCTTCATTCTTTTCTGGTTGGATTTTATTTCTTTCTGCTGGTCCACTCCGTTGATTTGAGTCCCAGTTTCCTTCTCATCCCTATTGGTTCCCTGCACATTTCCCCTCATTTCCTTTATATTATCCTTCATTTGTTCAAGTAATTGTGACATTCTTTCTTTGAATCCTGTGAGCATCCTGATTACTAGTGCTTTGAACTGTGCATCTGATAGGTTGGCTATCTCTTCATCACTTAGTTGTATTTTTTCTGGAGCTTTGATGTGTTCTTTCATTTGGACCATTTTTTTTTTCTCAGTGCGCCTGTTACTTTAAGGGGTGGAGCCTTAGGTTTTCACCAGGGCGGGGTAACCCACGTTGTTGCGTTGTGACGCTTGTCTGTGGGGGCGGGGCCTGAGAGAACAGTGGCACTTGCTCTGTTCTCCGAACTTCCCCGGCTACCCACAAGCAAGTTGGGTCCTTCTCTGCTGGCTCCGGGGTGAGTGGACAGGCCTGCACAGTTCTAAGTCCCTGTGGGTCTCCCCAACGAACTCTCCTGAGAGGCCGGGAGCTCCTCCCGCTGCCGCCTCAACCCCGACAGGTGTATTCAGTTGGTGGTTTGAGGCTTTATTTCCCTGCATTGGTGGGCAGTGTGGTCTGTTCCGCTCCCCAGCTTTTCCTCCCGGTTTATCTGTACAAGAATGAGGGACCGCCCAGTCCACCAGTCTCAGCCCTGGTTTTGCCAAGTGCGCCCGCTGTGTTTTGGCCAGGCACGCTGCCACGGGCCTCTCCAGGCAGCTGGAGCATTGCCGATACTGCTCTACAAACTGCGTCTTGCTGAGTGCTCTCCACCCAGCTCCGCCCCGCTTACCGGTCTGGATGAGCGTATCTTCTTTAACTCCTTGGTTGTCAGACTTCCACTCAGTTCAGTTTTCTGTCAGATCTGGCTGTTTTTGTTTTTTAAATTGTTGTTTTTCCTCTTTTAGTTGTGCGAGGAGGCACAGTGTATCTATCTATGCCTCCATCTTGGCCGGAAGTCCTAAAAGAAATTTTTTTTTTTTAACCAAACTCATAGATACAGAGAGTAGATAGGTGGTTGCCAGAGGTGGGGAATGGGGTTGGGCAAAATGGATGAAGGTGGTCAAAAGATACGAACTTCCAGTTATAAAATAAGTCCTGGGAATGTAATGTACAGCATGTTGAGTATAGTTAATAGTGCTATCCTGTACATTTGAAAGTTGCTAAAAGAGTAGATCTTAAAAGCTCTGATCACAAAAATAAAAACATTGTGATTATGTGTGATGATGCATGTTAACTAGACTTACTGTGGTGATCATTTTGTAATACATACATATTGCATATTGAATCATTCGTTATGTTATATACCTGAAACTAATGTTAATATCAATCATATATCATTTTTAAAAAGTATAGTCAAAATATGGTATATACATACAATGGAATATTATTCAGAAAAGAAATTCTGACACATGGTACAAGATGGATGAAACTTGAGGACATTAAGCTAATTAAATTAAGCCAGACGCAAAAGGATACTATGATTCCACTTCTTTGAGGTCCCTAGAGTAGTCAGTGTTGTAAAGGCAGAAATTAGAATGGTGGTTGCCGTGGCCTGGGGGAGAGAGGGACTGGGAGTTGCTGTTTAATGGGTACAAAGGTTCAGTTTCGTAAGATGAAAAATGTTCTGGAGCTTTGGCTGGGTTGCTCAGTTGGTTGCAGCATCATCCCCTACACCAAAGGTTGTGGGTTTGATGCCCAGGCAGGGCACATACCCAGGTTGCAGGTTCGATTGTGTACGGGAGGCGACTGATTGATGTTTCTCACTGATTGATGTTTCTCTCTCCACCCCGCCTCCTTTTCTTCTCTCTAAAAGCAATAAACAAATCCTCAGGTGAGGGTTTAAAACAAGATCTGGAGATGGATGGTGGTGATGGTCGCACAACAATGAATGTACGTAATGCCACTGAACTGTGCATTTAAAAATGATTAAAGTAATAAATTCCGTTTTATCTTACCACAACGTTTTAAAAACTTTGGAAAGTACAGGCCAAGTGCTGTGCGAGCTCACAGGAAACTCCTCTGTGCCTTTCCTAAGAGGATTCTGATGCCAGCTACGCAGTAACGGAGCTTTCCACCCTCGTGTAGAGGATTAATGAAGAGCATATGGAAGGGAGGGAGGGAGTGCTCAGGAATTTAATGAAAGATTTGCTAACACTAATGAGATAAGGAAAACAACTTTTTAAAAGTGTTTTTCATGTGCAAATATGATTGAAAGCTCTTCCTGAGCAGCACTGGGACACAAATTCCTCTCTTGATCTTGAATCAGTCTGACGGATAAGGCCCCCATTTCCATTTCAGCACGGATCCAGGACTGTTCACTTCTAGGGAGATTCACCAGACAGAACAGAGCTGCTCAGTTACATTTGCTACATTTCCAAACCATAGGTTTCTCTCCCATTTTTAAAAAGCAAATTTCATATTCCTGCCAGTTCCAATCAGTACTTAACCGCTGAACGACCTCAGATAGCCCAGATGTTCAAAGAAGATGGAGAACATTCACTTTACATGTGTGTGCATGGCTGTGAGGCAAATGGAAAACATCAAGAAAGAGATGCTGATGGGGAGGCCATGGCAGACCTTGTGGGTCACTGCCGTGAGAGCCGGGCTGTGGAGGGGTGTTATTTAAAATTATTTCCTCAGAGCCTGATAAATGTCACTCTTGCCTGTCACCTCTTTTTGGCTTCCACTTTCTCTTTCACTCTCTCACCCTGGCATGTGAATTGGTTATTCCTGCCAAGATGGACACACATTAACACAGGCACAGGAGCTGGAGCACCTGAGTAAGGGAGTTCCCCACTGGCATGGACCCCCAGCTCGACCCCCCCCCCCAGCTCGGACCCCCGGCATGGACCCCCAGCACGGACCCCCAGCACAGACCCCTGGCAGGGCACAGCCACCCTGAGGCTGGATCTCACAACGAGAGAGCAAAAACCATCAGAACTGACCAATTCCATCTGATTACGCAGTGTTCCAACAATGGGCTCCATTTTGACCTGTTAAATAGTAGATGCTCATAAAACACAATAAAAATTTTCTTGTAAGGCACTCAGTCTTTTTGAGAAGCACAAAAGAAACCATGGAGTTACAACCTAACAATTCAATATCTTGAGACATAAAATCAATGTTATCATTTTTGTTGAACTGGATGTCTCATTTATTCCCTACTTTGTTTTTAATATCTTTAGGATAAAATCTGAGTGTTTACTATGTATCCAAGACCATCTTTTATGTGGGAAAAAGCTTTTCTCAAATGAAAAATGCCCAGAGGTTTGTCCCCCGCCAGGTATAACTCTCCTGCCTTCCACCTGCCGTTTGAGTCACCTTTCATTGGCCACTGCATCACAGTGATCACGGAAGCACTGGCATAAGGGAGGTAAGAAGCCAGCAGGCAGACTTGCAGCCTAGATGGAGGCATAGGTAGATATACTTTGCCTCCTCGCACAACCAAAAGAAGGCCAACAAGAAATTTAAAAACAAAAAATAACCAGAAGTACCAGAAAATCTAACTGTATGGAAGTCTGACAACCAAGGAGTTAAAGAAGAAACATTCAGGGGAAGAAGCAGGCAGCTGGGGCAGAGCACTCTTGGCAAGGTGTCAGCTGGCAGACAGGCACAGGCGAGGTGGTGGGGGGCAGACCAGGCAGTCCCACATTTGCGTGTGGATAAACCGGGAGGAACACCTGGGGAGCGAGACAGACCACACAACCCAGATTTCCAGCACCAGGAAACAAAGCCTCAAAACCTGTGGCTGTAAAAACCTGTGGGGGTTGCAGGCGAAACTCCCAGCTTCACAGGAGAGTTCCTTGGAGAGACCCACAGGGTCCTAGAATGTACACAAAACCACCCACCTGGGAATCAGAATCGGAAGGGCCCAACTTGCTTGTGGGTAGCAGAGGAAGTGACTGAAAGCTAGCCGAGAGCCGAGCAAGTGGCATTGTTCCCTCTCAGACCCCTCCCCCACATACAGTGCCACAATGCAGTAAAGAGGGTTGCTCTACCCTGGCGAATACCTAAGGCTCTGCCCCTTATAATGTAACGGTTGTGCCGAGACAAAGAAATGTGGCCAAATGAAAGAATACATCAAAGCTCCAAAAATAGAACTAAGCAATGAAGAGATAGCCAACCTATCACATGCACAGTTCAAAACACTGGTAATCAGGATGCTCACAGAAATGGTTGAGTATGATCCCAAAATAGAGCAAAAAATGAAGGGAATGAAAAATGAAATAAGGGAAAATATACAGGGAACCAACAGTGATGGGAAGGAAACTGGGACTCAAATCAACAACTTGGACCAGAAGGAAGAAATAAGCATTTGACCAGAACAGAATAAAGAAACAAGAATTCATAACAATGAGGAGAGGCTAAGGAACCTCTGGGACAACTTGAAACGTTCCAACAACTGAATCAGAGGGGTGCCAGAGGAGAAGAGGAAGAGTAAGAAATTGAAAACTGATTTGAACAAATAATGAAGAAGAACTTCCCCAATCTGGCAAAGGAAATAGATTTCCAGTAAGTCCAGGAAGCCCAGAGAGTCCCAAGGAAGTTGGACCCAAGGAAGTACACACCAAGGCATATCATCATTACATTACCCAAGATGAAAGATAAGGACAGAATCTTAAAAGCAGCAAGAGAAAAGGAGACAGTTACCTACAAAGGAGTTCACATAAGACTATCAGCCGATTTCTCAAAAGAGACCTTACAGGCAAGAAGGGGCTGGAAAGAAGTATTCCAAGTCATGAAAGGCAAGGACCTCCATCCAAGATTACCCTATCCAGCAAAGCTATCATTTAGAATGAAAGGGCAGATAGAGTGCTTCCCAGATAAGGTGAAGTTAAAGGAGTTTATCATCACCAAGCCCATATTATATGAGATGTTAAAGGGACTTATCTAAGAAAAAGATGATCAAATCTATGAACAGTAAAATGAAAACAAACCCACACTAGGAAGAATTGAACCTAAAACAAAAACAAACTAAGCAAACAACTAGAACAGGCACAGAATCACAGAAATGGAAATCACATGGAGGGTTATCAGTGGGGAGGGTTAGGGAGGAGAATGGGGGAAAAGGTGCAGGGAATAAGAAGCATAAATGGTAGGTACAGAATAGACAGGGGAGGTTAAGAGTAGTACGGGAAATGTAGAAGCCAAAGAGCTTACATGTATGACCCATGGACACGAACTAAGAGGGGTGGATTGCTGGAGGGAACTGGGGTACCAGGCATAGGAGGGCAAAGAGGAAAAAATGGGACAACTGTAAAATCATAATAAATGATACTTAATAAAAAAAGAAATAAAGAGGCAATTAAGTTAAAATGAGGTAATTAGGGTGGTCTGAATCCAGTGTGACTGGTGTGTTTATGAGAAGAAAGAGCACACGGAGCAAAACACAGGGAGCAGAGGGCCATCTGCATTCACGGAGAGAGGCCTCAGGAGAAACCAGCTCTGCCAATGCCCTTTTCTGGGACTTCTAGCTTCCAGGACTGTGAAAAATTAAATTTCTGTTGATTAAGCCACCCAGCTTTTTGTATTTGGCGGTAGCAGCCCTAGTGAACCAGTACCTCCCCCTTTGTGACACTCACCTCTGTCTGGATTCCCATGGCGCCACACTCTCCTGGTCCTTCACACTGTTGCAACTGTTCTTTCTGGATGGACTACTTGTCCTTTGCCCATTCTTTTTAATATTGGTGATTGTCACAGTTGATGTCCTTTCTCATTCTATGTGCTCTGCCCAGCAGATTATCAACCACTCTTATGTTTGAATTATATCGACAGTAACCAATTCTCTTATATTTTGACTATGTCGACAATAACCAATGACTTCAGCATAGTTCTCTCCTGCAATACCATATGTAGGTGTAAAATTGCACATTTCCTTGAAGCTCGCCACAGAATTCATAATCCACAGTCTAAAACTGTGGTCATCACTTCCTCCCACACTGGTTCTGTCTCCTGAGTTCTTGTCCCCCACATTCAGGTCACCTGGCCACTTTCCTATTCACCCATGCTAGGGACCCAACAGCCAGTATTGATTTCTCCCTGCCCTTTACTGCTATATAGTACCTCTTAAGTATGTACTAAGCACATCTTGTCCTTCCCTTACTTGCTACCCTGCTCTAGTCTCTTGCTTAGACACTGTAATCACCCCCTAGTTGCTCCTTCTGCCTTCATACTCATTCTTAAATCAGCGTAGGTAATTGCTCAGACTCCCTCCCCCATGCTCTTCTCAGGGTGGCACCACACATCCTAGGAGAGTTTGATCAGGTACTAACCTACTCTAGAAAACCTCGGGGACCTACTAAGAGAAGTTGGACAGGGAAGGACTAACTGAGAAGATGCTAGCCCCAGCTGGTGTAGCGCAGTGGATTGAGCGTGGGCTGGGAACCAAAGGGTCGCCAGTTCGATTCCCATTCAGGGCACATGCCTGGGTTGCAGGCTGGGTCCTCAGTGGGGGCCACATGAGAGGCAACCACATGTTGATATTTCTCTCTCTCTCTCTCCCTTTCTTCCCCTCTGTCTAAAAATAAATAAATAAAAATCTTAAAAAAAAAAAAAGATGGGGCTAGAAGGATGAGGAGGCACCTGTGTAATTCTTCAGAACACCTGTTGGGTCTTTAAAAAATTCAAAATCTACTTTGGCTTTTGTCCTTTTTTCTTTGGTATTAAGGGTTATTTGGTTTATATGAAGTTGTCTACTGCCACCTTATGGCAAAACATTAAAAAGACACCCCCATCCATAAAATTCCAACTTCTAAATGCTCGATCTTCTCTCCTGTTACAATGGATGGATTACTCTGTACTCAGTCTACGGACATCACCTCTTCTTACGCACTAGAAACTGTCCTCTCACTCACCCAAAGATGCGTGTTTGTCGTATTTCCTTCTATCTTGCATCACCAATTTTGCTGTCTTTTCTGACTTATTCCCATCAGCACTCAAACCTGTTGGTAGATCATCCGTTTTAAAACAAAACAACCAACAGCAAGAAAACCCCAAATACTTTACCTTAACTGTATACTGCTCTCTAGTTGCCACCACATTTCTCTTCTCTCTTTTACAGTACACATCTTCAAAAGAGTTTTCTATACTTGCTGTCCTCACTTCCTTTTTTCTTCCTCTTTTCTTAGGTTGTTGCCTCCAACGGTCCACCTAAACTGCTGGATCAAGACCAAAAATGACCTTGACTTTGCCATATCAGATGGTCAAGTCTCAGTCTTCATCTTGACCTAATATTGACATCATTGCTGAGTTCCTTCTCAAAAGACTTTCCTCACTGCCTGGACTCGACTCTCTCCTGGTTGACCCTTCTCCTTCTCTGGCCATTCCTTCTCAGTACACAATGATTTTATTTATTTATTTTTAGAGAGAGGAGAAAGGAGGGAGACAGAGAGGGAGAGAAACAACATGGCCCTCACAGGGGACCTGGCCCACAACCCAGGCATGTGCCCCGACCGGGAATTGAACTGGGAGTGTCTGGTTCCCAGCCTGCTCAATCCACTGAGCTACACCAGCCAGGCTGGTTCCTCATTTGATCTCTGAGCTATAGACGTTGGAATGCTCACGGCTCAATCTTCCAGCCCCTTCTCTATCTACATTCATGCCCCTGGCCATCTCTTGCAGGCCCTCCATGTTATTTATTTGTTTGTTTATTATAGTTTAATAAATAAGTAAAGAAATAGCAGACTTACAGGAACAGCACAGAAGTCGACAACATTAAAAACATGTACTTGCACATAGAACAACTCAGAAAAGTACAGTGAATGGATGTGATTTACTGTATGATAAAAATGCCACAGACACCATTCAGTTGCCATCAATAAGAAATTTACTTGTTTAAAAAATCCAAATGCTGGCATTGTGCAGAAAAAATTAGCAGGTTTATTTATATTGTTGTAAAGTTGAACTGCTGAAACTTGTTCACTGAAACACCTTGACTTGCATTAATGCTTTACATGCCTGCATTTATGTTAAAAATTCACACAAATAAAAAATGAAAAATCTGCCAGTACCTGATTTCTGTCCCCTATTTCCCACATATGTGGCATACTAGCTAAATGTCTTTTGGTATAATTGTCACAGATTTAGTATGGATAGACAGGTTGGCATCTTCAAAAGGCCAACCAGATAGGCCTCACTTGCCTTCTTGCAAAGCACCGATAGTGGCACTCTGGAAGTCCAGATCTGTTTTGAATTCCTGAGCAAGTTCTTGCACACACAGGAAGGGAAATTTGCAAATCAAAGGTTTAGAGGACTTCTTAACATCTAATTTCATTGAGTGATATATACCAGGTCTGTAATCATGAGATTTCTTCATCACTCCAGTAGAGGGCGCACTCCTGAGCGAGGCTTAGTAGCCATTTGCTTCCGGAGTGTTTTACCATCTGTCCATTTGCAGATAGTCTGCTTTGTTGGGACTATTGTATAGAAATCTCTTCACTTAACCCTCTTCTCCTTTGGCTGGAGCTCAGCGAGCTTGAGGCTGTGCTGGCATTAGAGAGGTAGGGCCTGCAGTGGTGGCCAGTGCCATACACACACGTGGAGGGGGAGGTAGGGGGCCGGGGAGGGCCCAGTCCCCCTATTCTAGTACCATTCATATGCTGACCATTGCAAACCACTCCAGCCGTTCTTCTTGAATTCCAGACTTGACATTCCAGATCTGACGTAGAGCTGAGGCAGTGATGCTGGAGCTGGAGAGTGGCTGCAAATACAGATTATCATTAACAGAGAAGTTTGACTGCACAGAGACTGTAATAAATCAATTGCTTGCAGACTCATATCAAAATGCAATCAGTGAGTGGCTACCACTGCATATCTATCTACTAGGTACCTCAAATCAAGCATCTTTAAAATCAAACTTTTGATTTCTTCCCAGCTTCCCACCTCAACTGGCCTTTCATTATTTCTCATCTCGGTAATTGCGATATTGTTCTTCCAAAGGCTCATTCTTCATTCTTTTTCTTATACCCATATCCAATCCACTGGCAAATCCTATTAGTTTTTATCTAATGTTTTACCATTTCTTACCACCACCACCACCATCAGCCTAATCAAAGCTGACAACACCCTCAGATTATTATTGGGTTGGCCAAAAAGTTTACTTGTTTTTTTCTGTAAGATGGCTCTACTAGGGCTCAGTTGTCTTGAACTTCATTCGAAACAATTTTGTTAGAATGTATTGTGACAGCTGTTGTATCAGTGTGCATTAAAAAAATCTTATCAGCCCTGGTTGGTGTAGCTCAGTGGATTGAGCGCGGGCTGGGAACCAAAGGGTCCCGGTTCAATTCCCAGTCAGGGCACATGCCTGGGTTGCGGGCCAGGTCCCCAGTGAGGGCCATGTGAGAGGCAACCATACATTTCTGTTTCTCTCCCTCTCTTTCTCCCTCCCTTCCCCTCTCTCTAAAAATAAATAAATAAAATCTTTAAAAAAAAATCTTATCAAAATTGGTGAATTTTTGTGCAGCCACTTTAATATTGAAGATGAAAGAAAATATGCGACATTTTCAGTGTATTATGCTTTATTATTTCAAGAAAGATGCAAATACAACTGAAACACAAAAAAGATTTGTGCAGTTTATGGACAGGGTGCTGTGATTGATTGAACATGTCAAAAGCGGCTTGCTAAGCTTCACGCTGGACAGTGATCAAATTGAGGCATTAACTGAGAACCATCAACGTTATACCATTTGGAAAATAGCCAACATACTCAAAATATCCAAATCAATAGTTATTGTTGAAAATGAAAAATGCGTCTTTCATTTTATAGAAAAAAACTAAATGGGTGTTTTGGCCAACCCAATAGAAAAACTTTCTACTATTCCTCCCTTGTCCCCCATTCCCTTGTGACCTGTTTCTTCACATAGCAGACAGGGACCAGCATGTTCCTCTTAAAATAGAAGTAAGAGGTGCCATCTCTTTTTAAAACCATCCAGTGGCTCCCCATCTCACACTGAGTAAAACACACAGTTCTCACAGAGACCTTCAAGTCCCTGCATGGTCCGTGCCCATCCCCACACTCCTGATCTCACCTCCTGTTACTGTGTCCCTGACTCACTCTGCTCCAACCTCCACAAGCACATTAGACTGGTCCTCCCTGTTCCTTCTGCCTGAAAGCTCAGCTCTTACATCCTCCAGTTTTCCGCTCAAAGAAAGAAGCCTCTACTCTTTCGAAGAAGACTTTCCAGATCATCAATTACAAATTGTGCTCTTCCCTCCTTTTCCACTGACTTACTTTCCTCTATAGCGGGGCGCCCAACCCTCAGGCCACAGACCAGTACCAGTCTGTGGCCTGTTAGGAACCAGGCTGAACAGGAGGAAGTGAGCGGCAAGAGAAGGAATGAAGCTTCATCTGCATTTGCAGCCTCTCCCAGTGGCTGACATTACTGCCTGAGCTCTGCATCTTGTCAGATCAGGTGCAGCATTAGATTCTCATAGGAGCTCGAACCCTACTGTGAATCACACATGCACATGATCTAGGTTGTGTTTTGCTTGTGAGAATCTAATTCCTGATGATCTGAGGTGGAGCTGAGGCGGTGGTGCTAGTACTGGGGAGTGGCTGCAAATACAGATTATCATTAGCAGCGAGGTTTGACTGCACAGAGAATGTAGTAAATCAATTGCTTGCAGACTCATATCAAAATGCTACCAGTGAATGGCAAGTAACAATTAAGCTGGATCTGGTGGCCGGCTTTACAGTGGCAAGTGAGTTGATGTACTTCAATTGTACAGTTGCATCTGGTGGCAAGCTTTAAGTCAGAGTCCAACACTTACTTTAGTCCGTGCATGGCCTGCGTATTATTTTATTAACCACTTCTGTCCACGCCTCTTTTCCTGTATTAAGCACTTGTCTTGGTCGCAGTTTTGGTAAGCCCACACGCTAATCCTAGACAAAATGAGTGAAAAACAAATGTTGCTGGAGAGCCTCTTCAGAAAGGTGGAAAGACCCAGTGATGAGACAACAGAAGATACTAAACCCGCCAACAAAAAGAAAACTGCATTCGAAAGAAAATACCAAGAGTCCTGTTTAAATTATGGGTTCATTGCAACAGGTGATTCACATTCTCCAAGCCCACTTTGTGTAATATGTGGCAACTGGCTATCCAATGAAGTCAGGAAACCTGCAAAACTGCTTTGCCACATGGAGATCAAGCGGCCTGCATTAAAAGACAAGCCGTGGAGTTTTTCAAAAGAAAAAGCAAATGTGAACACAAAGAACAGCAGCAATTACTGAAGGCCACCACTTCATCAAGTGTGTCTGCACTGAGAGCATCATTCTTAGTGACTAGCTGCATTGCTAAAGCTGAGAAGCCCTTCACTACCCGTGAAGAGTTGATCCTGCCTGCTGCTAAGGACATTTGCTGTGAACTTTTAGGAGAGGCTGCAGTTCAAAAGGTGGCACGTGTTCTTCTTTCAGCTAGCGCCATAACCAGATGAAATGATGAAATAGCAGAGGATACTGAGACACAATTGTTAGAGAGGGTTAATGAGTCACTGTGGTATACAATCCAGGTCGATCAGTCTACTGATATTGACAACAAGGCAACAATGCTTGCTTTTGTGTGATACATTTTTCAGGAGGATGTGCATGAGAATATGTTACGTGCACTTTTGTTGCCAACCAACACCACAGCTGTGGAACTGTTCAAGTCTCTGAATGATTACATACCAGGAAAACTGAACTGGTCACTTTGTGATGGTGTATGCATGGACAGGGCGGCTGCCATGACTGGACGGCTTTCTGGTTTCACTACTCTGGTCAAAGAGGTCGCTTCTGAATGTGAGTCTACGCACTGTGGAGTCTACAATTTCATCCATAGAGAAATGCTGGCTAGCTGAAAACTGTCACCTGAACTTAATGTTTTGCAGGATGTAATTAAAATTATCAATCACATTAACGTCCATGCTTTTAACTCCCATCTGTTCGTGCAGTTCTGTGAGGAGATGGACTCTGAGCACACATGTCTTCTCTCATGCACAGAAGCGAGATGGCTTTCTAAAGGTAGACCACTGGCCAGAGTGTTCGAGTTACAACAGCTGCTCCAGAGATTTCTTTTAGAAAAATGGTCACCACTGGCAGCACATCTCGGTGACACAGAATGGGTTGCAAAACCTGCTTCCTTGTGTGACATATTCGACCTGCTCAATGAACTCAATCTGCTACTTCAGGGGACAATGAACACTGTGCTCAAGTCAGCAGATAAAGTGGCTGCATTCAAAGCTAAACTGGAATTATGGGGCCGATGAATGAACATTGGGATTTTTGACATGTTTCAAACATTAGCAGAGATTTGGGAAGGGACTGAGCCAGAGCTTCTTTCTCCCAGCTGGTGCATGATCGCCTATCTCAGCTTTCAGAAGAGTTTCAGCATTACTTCCCAACCACAAAAGGCCCCTGAACAGGGAAGGAATGGATCTGTGACCCATTTGTGAATAAGCCAGGTGAATCGACTTTGTCCGTGCTAGAAGAGGGTCCACTGTTTGAGATCGCAAATGACGGTGACCTTAAAAGTATGTTTGAGAAAACTTCAGATTTTCATATATTCTGGATTAAGGCCCATTAAAGGTGGAATAACGTGAGATTGCCACAGAAGCACTGAAATGCCTGTCTCCACTTCCAACACCCTATCTTTGGGAAGAGGGTTTTCTGCAGTGACAACAACCACAGCGAGACTATGGAGTAGACTGGACATAGGCAACACACTTGGTGTGTCATCATCCTGAAGCCATCCCTCCTCCTTGGAAAAATCATCTTCCCTGAAATTGGTCCCTGATGCCAAAGAGTTTGGGGACCATTGCTCTATAGAACTCTAAATTACCTAACACAGCTTATGAGAACGTAAGTTTTGCAAGCGTGGGAAGCTTGGTCCTTCTGCTCACTCGCCAGCATCCCGGTGCCTGGAGCAGGGCCGGACGGAGAGTAGGCATGCGCTACATTTTACTGGGCGAATGAATGGAGACCAGTGTCCAAGGGAATCCAATTTCGAAAAAAGGAACGTACATATTCTCTCTAACCCTTCTACTTCTGTTTGAATAAAGCAACAGCAACAGTATCTTTGATCAATTATTTATTTATTTAAAATGTTTTTAAGACTTTATTTTCTAGAGCAATTTTAGGTTCATGGCAAAATTGAGTGGAAGGTACAGAAAGTTCCCATATATTTCCTGCCTCCCCACCTGCATAGCCGCTCCCATTTCAACAGCCTCCACCAGAGTGGTGCCTCTGTTATAACTGATGAACCTACATGGACACCCAGTGATCACCCATAATCTCATTAGGGTTCACTCCTGGTCTTGTACGTTCTATGGGTTTGGACACATGTATAATGACATGTATCCATCATTATAGTACCACACAAAGTATTTCTTGCCCTAAAAATCCTCTGTGCTCTATTTATTAACCCCTGCTCCCTAACCTGATCTTTCTACTGTCTCCATAGTTTTGTCTTTTCCATATAATGTCATGTAGTTAGAAACATACAGTATGTAGCCTAGCCGGATTGGCTTCTGTCACCTAGTAATACGTATTTAAGGTTCCTCCATGTCTTTTTATGGTTTGATAGCTCAGTTCTTTTTAGTGCTGAATAATATTCCATTGTCTGGATGTGCCAGTGTTTATTTATCCATTCACTCACTGAAGGACATCTTGGTTGCTTCCAAGTTCTGGCAATTATAAATAAAGCTGCTATAAACATGTGTGTGCAGATTTTTGTGTAAACACAACTTTTCAACTCCTTTGGGTAAACAGCAAGGAGCAGGATTGCTGGATCATATAGTAAGGCTATATTTAGCTTTGTGAGAAACTGCCAAACTGTTTTCTAAAGTGGCTGCATAAGGACGAGAGTTCCTATGGTCCCACATCCTCGCCAGCGTTTGGTGTTGTCGGTGTTTCAGACTTTTCCATTCTACTAGGTGTTTAGTTGTATCTTGTTGTTTTAATTTGCACTTCCCTGATGACACACAATTTGTATCATCTTTTCATGTGCTCACTTGCAATCTGGATATATTCTTTGGTGAGGTGTCTGATAAGGAGACCACTGTATGTGAACAACAACTAAAAAAAGATTTTTCATTTATTTTTTAATAGGGTTGCTTATTTTCTTATTATTGAGTTTTAACCTTTAATCAATTTTTTGTTTAGTTTAGTTTTGTTTTGTTTTTAGAGAAACTGCTATTGCTAGTTGTTTCTCCGTCTAGATGAAGACAGCAAATCAGATTCTCTCTGTTCCAGGAGGAGTGAGGTGAGCCCTCCATTTACGTAAATGGACATCAAGCTATGTCTTATGGGGGATGGGGCAGGGACTTTTTGGCGATTCGATTGAGGCTACTCATTTCTCCCTCTGGTCACCAGAGGGTAGGAAGACGAGGAACTTTCTGTGAGGAAAGAAATGGAAACTCTAGTCTTTTCCCTTTTGAGATTGAATGTCATTTGAACCAATGCAGACTGAGATGGTTCCTGCTAAGAAAGGTTGACAGAGAGAAGGAACCTCCAAGGTCTTCCTCAGGCTTCCAGCCACGAGGGAAGGGGAAGTCTGGCCTGGTGACCTGGACTCAATGGGTGTCATGGAGGGAAACAACGTTTCTGGAATAGTGTTGGCTGGTGGCCCCTATCTGCCTCGTATGGGGCATGTATTTGTAGTGGGATTTTGGGAGCCTGGAATGGTTTGGGTATAGAGCTTCCCGGGTATACACACCCTTGGAAAGTGGGATTCTGCTGCCTTGAAGCATCACTGTATCTTGAAGCCCACAGCAGCAACGAGAACTTCTTTGAATCAGACAAGATGAGCACTTAATTGTAGTTCTTGTGGTCCTCTCTGCCTGGCCAGGCAGCTAATTCTGGAGCAGCCTTGCTCGGGGCGTGGCTATGGTTTCCTGGAGCCCTAAGGGCATCTGTCTCAGTTTTGCTTCATGTGACTGGCTTTGGAGACACTAATAAGCATGTGGGGTTTTTGGACAATGCTAAGAGGTTGGTATTGTTGAACTTCCCGCTAATCATCAGACATATTGCAACCTAAGCTGTATTTGGTTTGAGAAATAAAAGTAATGCTGTCTTCTTTGTGTCCTAAGCTGGTGGGATAGCTAACTAGTTATGTGACAGTCTGGTGTCCTCCACAGAAGCAAGCAGGGTGCAACACTCCTGCCATCTGCTTCTTCTATCTGTCGCATCGCCTGCTCTCTTGCCATGTCCCTGCTTCCGATGGCCTTTCGTCATACCCGAGTGAAACCCAGTCTAGACTAATCCAAGTCTTTCTCTCTGTTCCAACCCCGGCGCCCTGCAGAACACTACAGCCCCCAGCCGGGTGCCATTACAGGAGTGTGGACGCTAATCTCTACTCACTTCCCTCTAACTTCTCCCTCTCTTCACACCTTCTCTGCTTCCTCAGAATGACAGCTTGACCACTGCTCCTCTTACTCCAAAATCCACAACCAACAGAAACTTCTTCCACCTCCCTGCCCAAAGCTGTTCCCTTATTAGTGATAACGACTGATGTACAGGATTGCCCTAAATCACAGGTGGCAAACACAAGGCCCGCGGGCCGAAGCCGCCCTCCACTTTGTTTTTTCCGAACCGGCACCTTGTTTCTACCTGGCGGCAGCACTGAGCTCCTTGCCCCTGGTTAAGGAGTAGTTACATGTGTACAGTCCTAAAATTACATTCGGCCCTTTGAAGGCAACTGTGAGGCTGATGTGGACCCAGTGAAAATGAGTTTCACAACCCCTGCTCTAAATGCTTCACTTGCTAACTCATTTCATCTATGGTTTGTCCTGTTTTACTTAAACAGACGATAACACCAAAACCAAAGACCAAGGCACCGAGAGAGTAAGTAACCTGACTGAACTTGAACAACTAACGAGAGGCAGAACTGGGGTGTGAGCTCAGTCAAAGTGACTGCAGAAGGCCTCACACCTGTTCCGGCTTTGTGTCTGGAACGCAGAGGTGCTGAGTGCTAATGTGTGGAATGAATCAATAATGAATAGATGAATCTGCAAAAACCAGGAGGTCGAACTTCAGCTGTAGATTAACATGCTAGTCGTCACTTAATATCAAACACAAGGGGAAAATAACAATGATTTTGGTGGGGAGGAAGTGGTGAAACAGTAAATTTGTATTTCAATTTTATTTTTCTAATATGAATACCTACCAATATATATGAATATATATGAAAAATTCACAAAGGTATAACGCACAAAAATGGAATCCCAGGAACATTCATCTTGAAATTCAGATCTCTCTGGAAAAAGGAACATGACAGGCTCCGGTCATTCACGCCTTTTCCTGTGTAATTCAGATCTTTTTTAAAAATTGATTATAATAAATGTCTAAGGTTAAAAATGCCAGCTGCTGGCCCCTCTCTCCTCCCTAACTGATAAAGAAAAGATTCAAGGGGCCCAGATGAGAATTACAAGAATTGATTTTACTAATAGCAACAAAGCAAGTGGCCACTGACCCTGGACCTCCCACATCTATCTTTCTCCAAATTGAACCCATGTGAACTGAAGAACTAATATATATATATATGGTATGGAGAGAGAGAGATTGATTGACTTACTTTAAGGATTGGCTCATGTGATTACAGAGGCTGGCAAGTCCAAAATCCACAGGGTGGGCTGGCAGGCTGGAGACTCTGGAAGCTGATGTTGCAATTCAAGTCAGAAGGCCATCTGCTGGCAGCATTCCTTCCTGCTTGTGGGAGGTCAGTCTTTTTGTTCTTTTAAGGCCTTTGATTCATTAGATGAGGCCCACCCACATTATAGAGAGTAATCTGCTTTACTCAGTCCACTAATTTAAATGTTAAATCTCATCCAAAACACCCTCACAGAAACATCTAGAATAATATTTGACCATATATCTGGACACCATGGCCCAGCCAAGCTGACACGTAAAATTAACCATCACACGTCTAGTTCAGATGTTAACTGGGAAATGACCTTCCTTCCCCAATAAGAAGCCTAGCTGGTAGGGAAGAGGCTACCCCATGGAGGAGACTGGAGGTGGGGAGCTGGGTTCATTGTCCTTGAACTCAGGAGGTCCACAGCAGTCAAAGGCAAAAGGCTCTGCCAGACAGGGAAGGTACTACTTGGAGCATATTAAATAGAACTGGGTGGGCAGGGGCACGGGGGTGTGTGTGTGGTGGCTACAGATCCCATTTTTTTTAAAAATCACAAAATTAAGGACCAAGTCTTGATAGGGGCCCTGAGGCATCAGCTTCATTTCCTCATAGTAAGTCACCTGTGAGGAAAAGTTCAGGTGAAACAGAAGGAAGACAGAGGTCACTTCCCCAGCATGTCCAGAGCAGGCAGTATTTGTATGGCAGTAGGTGGCTGGAGGATTGAACTTAAATGGTGTATGTTGGGTGATCATTGGGAGAAGATTTGGCCACCAGGCGCTTGCTCTGCCTCTAAATTATAACTCACTACCTTCGTGGAAGCACGGCTACTTGAGCTTGTCCATCTTCAGATTTCTTTCCTCTAAATCAGGGGTTGGCAACCTTTCTCTGGAAAAGGCCAGGGGGTCAATATTTTGGGCTTTGTGGTCCATGCAGTCTCTGTGACAACTGCTCAGCTCAGCTCTCATAGCACAAAGCAGTTGTAGGCAATAGATCAATGAATGAGCGTGGCTGGGTTCCAGTATGCTAATTTTATTTATAAAAATAGCTAATTTTATTTATAAAAATAGTGATGGGCCAGATTGGGTCCCCAGGCTGTAGTGTGCTGAACTTTGATCTAGGTGTTTCATCTTTAAAAACTGAATCTTTTCTTTAAGTAATGATTTCTGTAACACCCAATCTGTAAAGCTGGTAAAAGCAGCTGCTCTAGTCAAATTTGGGGTAGGCAGGAGGCAGCCTAGGTCCTGGTCCTCCTCGTGGTGGCCCCACAGAAACCTCCACTGAGCCTCTTGGGCCCTGAGGAACCCACTGTGAAATCCAGCCCTCCTGCACCCCCAGCATCCTCAGGAATGGCCCTCATGACATTTGCTATAATGTTTATTGTCTCCACAACTTCAGTGTAAGATCCTTGAGAACTTGACCATGGCCTTTTCACACCTCTTCCCTCTCCTTAGCATCTGGCATTATCAGAGGCTCAGACACAGCTGTTTGACACAGTATATCGGGGAACTTGGTCTAACATGACTCAGGCAGATGCTGAACTATTAGATGCTGGAGCTGAAAGAGGACGAGGGTTCATCTCCTTCCAAGACTAACCCTTTCCCTCCAATTTGTCAGGTGAGAGAATGAGGCCCATTTGTTCATTATGCAGTTTAGTTCTGAGCTTTCCTTTTGCCCTGGCCAGGATTGTCCTTTCTCACAAGTATTAAGCTTGGTGTGTCCCTGATGTTCTTAGAAATAGACTTTCTAGTTTTTCATGGGAATTAGGAGAAAGCTGGAGGTGTTAGCACATGTGTGAGTGTGACGGGGGGCGGTGGGGGGGGAGTAGGGAGGGAGAGGGAAGAGTGTTGTTCAGTGTGGACCGTTCCTTCAATAGAAGAGAAAATACACACTCCAGATAAAGGGAATACAACCATCAACGTTGCTGTGGTGGTTAATTTTACGTGTCAACTTGACTGAGCCATGGGGTGACGAGATATCTGGTTAAACATTACTTCTGGGTGTGTCTGTTAGGGTGTTTCCAGATAAGATTAGCATTTGAATCAGAGGACTGGGTTAAGCAGATTGCACTCCCCGATGTGGGTGGGCCTCATCCAATCCGTGAGGGCCTGAATGGAACAAAAAGGTGGCAGAAGAGAGAATTCACTCTTTCTGTCTGACTACTGGAGGTGGGACGACAGTCTTCTTTCCTCGGATTTAGGCTTACGCCACTGGCTTTCCTGGGTCTCCAGCTTGCAGAAAGCAGATCATAGAACTTAACCTCCATCATCACATGAGTCAATTCCTCATAATAAATATCATACACATGTAATATAGATATACACACACAGACAAAGAGTCAGAGAGAGACAGAAAGAGACAGAATATATGTATTACCCTGTTTCTCTGGAGAAACCTGACTGATACAGTGCCTCATCTTTATTGGGTGAATTAAGTGGAATGGTGGGCTCACAGAGTCCTCATTATAGTCCTCATTATCTGAGTTCCTCAGAAAGCAAAAATACACACATCCTGAAAATATTAAGTAATGGATTGGCCACATATAAAACCTTCCTCCGCTCAAACATCTGTCCCAGATACCAAATTTCTCTGATTAGAGTCTGGTGTTACAAACACTTGATAATATCATGCCAAAACAAAGGGACTGCATAATGACAGTGCAAATCTGGCAAAAAGAGGTAGGATTTTTCATGAAGTTGATGAAAATGATGGTGGATCACTGCCCAGATCTTGTGCAAAGCCATCAGTTTATAAGAAAAAAAAGTTTACAAGAAAAGCAGGATAGATTCTTCTAGAGGGGGTGCCTTAAACATCAAAGGATTAAGAGAAACCCTTGGGAGAATGGATGACATCTGCAAATATTTTTATAAAAATGACTGCTGCAAAAAATGAAGGAGACTATATTACATAATCATAGAATTTTATCAGAAAATGTATCCTTCTTCCTAAAATCCTGGTTTATTTTTTGTTCATTTTGCAAATTAGTGAGTGGTTGAAAATATGATAAAAATTTTGTTAAATATAATATAAAAACACATTTAATTTTATTTTTCCAGATAAAACTTCAACCCAAACATTTTTTTCATTATTTTCTTAGTACCAATTATCTTCGGAACATGAAGACTGTTTTCCATAGTGTTGCAGTGGGAAAAATCATCCTAAGCAAGACACAAAATGCCAAAGGAAAGCACTGTCAGAATTGTCCACTAGAAACTCAGTATTTTTGTATGACAGACTAAAAATAGACAACCAACTCACCGGATGAAGAAATGTGTAACATACATAATCACTAAATGTTCATAGCCATGATATGTAGAAAGCAAATGCAATCAATAAGAAAAGAGAATTGTAACCCAGTAGCAAAACAGGCAAAAACCATGGTTGGTGGGTTCACAGAAGAAGAAGAAGGGCAGGGTTGGGTAGTAGCTAACCAACCTGTGAAAGGATCTGCACCACTCTTGGTAATCAGGGATGTGCAGAATAAAACATCCAAACTCCATTTCAGCCCACAGATTACTTAAGACTTGGAGGTAGCATCCAGTATTGGTGCAGATACAAATAAATGCACTCTCACACACATTTTCTCTCTTTTGGAGACACACTTTAGTAAGGTCTGGCCAAATTAAAATGTGTATATTTTTTAATGGAGCAATTCCACTTCTAGGAATAGAAATCTATTCCCTAGAAATATTCACACATGTTTACACAGACTATCTACAAGTTATTTGCCAAAATATTATAACAGAAAAATTGGAAATACTGCTATTACTATGAATAATAGCCAATACTTACTATACGAGGCCTTCTCTGGGTCTGTACTTTTCCAAGCACTTTACGCAAATGAACTCAGCCCTCCATGAAAACCTCGTAAGTGCTTTTACTGTCCCCGTTGTATGTTTAGATGAAGGACCTGAGACCCAAAACAGTGAGGAAGCCATTATTCAAGGTCTCACAGCTAGCAGGGGCTGGACCGTGATGCCATGCGACATCAGGCAGTCGGACGTGAGTCTGTGCTCTGCATCACTTGTTATGCAGTGCACGTCCAGTATGAGATTCGTTAAATAAATCATAGAAAGTCTTTACAAGGAATGCCAAGGCGTATCGTAAAATAACTCAAATGGGTGGCAGTGTAAGTGCATTTATCATATATATAAACTGTGTATGCGCGCTCCGTGTGTGCTGTGTGTGTGGTGGAGGCACGTAAATGTGTGAATAAGAGTAAGCAAAGAAACACACAAATTGTTTGTAGGGAAAAAGAAGTCGGTCAGGCTCACTCGCCTGGATGTCTGGGCAACCAAAACGAGCAGCATTCCCATAACTCTGAGAATGGACCCACATGCACAGAATCATGCTTTGTTATACAATATCTTGGCACCCTGGGGCTTCGTGTACATTTAGTGTATAAAGGAGTTGGGACTTCCCGCTACTCTACCCGTGGCTTTCGGCATGTGTGGATTGCCCCATCCCAGAAGAAAGGTGTGTCAGACATCCTGACAGCGCCACACATTTTCTTCTGTCTGCCCCAATCCCTTGTGGACCTCTCTGACCTTGAATGGTTGCAACATCCTGCTATTAGTTGTTCCATCTGCTAAGGGACACTTGACTGCGACAGGTGATAGGGGTTGCTGATATAGGGAGACTTTTCATTTCTACTCTAAAAGTCTTTGAATTGTTGATTTTTAGGAGACTATAGATATTAACTGCATAATTTTCAAATGTAGAAACCAAACACTAAAGCAGGGGTGTCAAACTCATTTTCAACGAGGGCCACATCAGCCTCATAGTTGCCTTCAAAGGGCTGAATGTAACTTTAGGACTGTATAAATGTTAACTACTCCGTAACAGTTAAGCAAGAGCTCAGCCCTGCTGCCAGGTAGAAACAAGGTACCAGGCTGGATAAAACAAGGTGGAGGGCCAGATTCGGCCCGCAGGCCTTGTGTTTGCCACCTGTACACTAAAGGGTTGCAGGTACTCCTGACTTTGCCTATGAATAGCTTAGATGGAAGCTCATTGATTGCTTACAAGTTACACCAGGGGGTGAAGAGCAGGCCCCCATGGTTGGGGCAAGAGGCCCAGTGAGCGGAAGCTGTGGCCTGCAAGCTCCTTCCCTTAAGCAGTGCTCCTTCCCTGGATCCATCTCAGCTCTGATTATGGGGATGAGAAAGAAAATAGGAATATTTCTCACCTGTCACATACACACTCACCCTTTATGAAAGGCCTGTTTCTAATAGGAATATTCGAACCAGCCAACTGTGCCATAGCACTTGTGCTTATGAAGGAAATATTTATTTGTTTAAATAAAGAGATATTTGGGGAGGAAGGAGGAAAAACATGGGAGGGTATATTAACACTAGTGCCCTGAACATGCTTGATATATTTATGTCACCATGGGTTGGCAGACCCAGTCATTTACAATATTCCTGGCCTTCCTCAACTACCGAGTTTGGAAGCTAAATATGCTCACTGTCCCAGACTTCCTTGAAAGTAAAGAGTGACCAGTCCTAGTCCATGAGATGTTCATTGATATCACTGATTGGACTTCCAAGAAGTCTTCTTAAAGGTGCAGACTAGACTTGAATGGCTCATCAGACTTCTGCTTCTTGCCCCTTCTTCTCGACCAGAACACAGGTGTGATGTCTAGAAATGTAGTTGCTTTCCTGCAACTGTGAGAATGAAAACACACACTGTGTTAGTGTCCAAGGGCTGCCATAATGAATTACCACAAATTTGGTGGCTTAAAAAAACCCCAGAAATTTATTCTCTCACAGTTCTGGAGACTAGAAGTTCAAAATCAAGGTGTCAACAGGGCCATGCTCTCTCTGAGGGCTCTAAGGGAGAATTTTCCCTTGCCTCTTCCAAGCTTCTAGGGTTGCCTACAGTCCTTGGTATGGATTGGCTTTAGAAGCATCAGTGCAATCTCTGTCTCTATAGTTACACTACATTCTCTTTGTGTTTCCTCTTGTAAGGGAACCAGGTATGTTGGATTTAGGGCATATGGCCCCATCTTGATTGCATTGGCAAAGACTTTATTTCCAAATAAGATCCAGGGGATAGGAAATAGACATGTCTTTTGTCATAAAACACACCAAGGATAGATAATGTGAAGATAGAAGCTCCTGATGGCCCTGTGGAACCACTACCAACCTTGTTGTGTGAGTCAAATGACTTTTTGTTGTGTGAGTCAAATACATTTCTTACCTGTTTAAGCCACTGTTTAGGTTTTATTTCATCTGAGCATATTTTTAACTGACACATTCCTAATTGCCATACCTATTCATCCATCAATTCATCTATCCATCCATCTGTCAATCCATCCATCTATCCATCTATCCAACCAGTCAACCAGTTTTTAGAAGGTACTTAGAGGGTTCCAAACAGGGAGCCAGGTCTTATTCTTACCAGAGTTGAGCCTGGCACAGAGAAATTAATTAACATTTATTTGTTAAGTTCATGAGTGGAAGACAAATTCCTTGCTTGCATGGAACTTATAGTTTAGAACAGTGATTTCAACCAATTCTCATGGTACACATAAACTAACTATTAAAATTCTGCAGCACACAAGAAAATATAGGAGTTACTATAAAGGACACATAGACAAAACTAAGAGGGAGGGTGGAAGCAATGGAGGGAAAAAGAAAATAAGAAGAAAAAGAAAAGAAATAAAAAGAAAAAAAAGAAAAAAAAGAAGATATACTTTTTGCAGATATGATTCCCCCCAAAAAGATAGGTATAATTTTGATTCATTCACACTGACAGCTATGGTTGTTTTGGCTATTGTCATCTTTTTATTTGACAATCTAAGGGAAAAGAGGTTAGTACCCATGACTAAATAGTCAGGTATTACATGTTTTAAAAATGCCTGTGGCACATTGGTTGAAAATCGCTGGTTTAGAGGATACACAAGAAAGTAGACAATTTAATTACAGAGGTAGATTGTGTGATGGGGCTTGTACCTAACTCTGAATTGAGGTTTAAGGGAGGTTTCCTGGTGACAAAGAAGGATGGTAGGAGAATATATAGAACCCAAAGAGAATGTGATGCTTTTAAGAAACTGAGAAAAATTTACTGTGACTGACCCATGGAAGGCAGGAAAGGAGCAGAGGTAAAGAGAGGCATGAGGAAAGGCAGAGATTGTGTGTGTGTGTGTGTGTGTGTGTGTGTGTGTGTGTGAGAATATGTGACTATGAAGGGCAATTTGGAGACCTGAGGCTAGAGATATAAACACAAACATTTGAGGTCATTCTTCAATATTTGAACCTGTGTATAGCAAAATGATGAATGTGGAAGGACTACTGTACATACTGTTGTATTTTGGGAGAAGAAGATCAGTCAGTGAGATGTCTTACTTTCTAAGTTATCTGGCTGATACGACAACATGTACAATGCATAGCAGAGAAAAAAGGACTTTACGATGCAAACATCACTCTTTGTATTGTTAGATCCTGCTCTGGTAAACTCTTGATTTTTGGGTCAATAGAATCTGAAACTCAAGTTTTGTATTTATGTAGCATGTGTTAACACTTAAGGGATGCTTCCAGTAGGTCTTGCTTTTGCACATTATCCTTATGCAGCTGTGTTTTCTGGATGAGACCCGTGGAGAGCAGATTTATGCCAAGTGCTCACTCCTGACACTCGGAGTCTCGCCTTACATCTTGCTTGCCAAGGGAACAGGCAGAGACAGCTTCCACCTCCATAGTCTTCTTTTCCTGAAGCTCTAAAATTAACCTTATAAAAATTCTGAAAAACAAAATAAAGCACATAGTAAGTGCTAAAAAATCATGCTAAAATATATATACAAATTAAAATAATCTATGATCCCTTATCTTGGGAACATTGCTGTTATCATTTGGAGGGGTAATCAGAAGGAGGCCCCTAGTGGTGGGTTGGTCCTGGCAGTGGCCCCGGGTGAACACCCAGCAGGATCCATGGCTTTTCTGATTGACTTGACTGGTACTGATCTAGAGACTCGGCATTGGTGTGTTCTAGACTTGGCAGAACTTGTTTAAAGCTGAGCATTTATTTAAGAGGGTTCTCTTATGGATTCTTGGGAGGGCCCCTATCAACCTGGATCTCTTATCTTTCTCTTACCACAGGTGAATACATCTCTGTAATAGGTAGTGCCCTATGACCCTTCACAGTCCCTAGGCACCTGGAGGTACCCCTCTGGACTCTTTCTATTACAGGTATGCTTGCCCTTTAGGGTGCCCTTGACCTTTGAGGGCAGGACTTAAGACAGCCCTCCCCAGCTTTCTGCTCATCAAACATCCTTCACTATGATTTTTTAGGTTGCTCAAGCCTACTTGCCTCCGCTCACAGTTCAGGAACTAACCCCTTTACTCTTATCGGGCATGAGTCAGATGCCAGTCCTCTGGGCACCCCAAACTATAGGGGACACACATTATACTTTCTAAGTGGCCCCACTAAAGCTGTTTTCTCTAGGCTTGAGGTGAGGAAAAACACTCCCACCCCATCCAGTGAGGGAGGGGAGCACACACAACACACTGAACAGTCTTCCCGGCTCCCTCTGTGTCAGAGCCCTCCTGCCCCTTCTCTCCATGTGGTTTAGGGACCCAACGGTGTTGAATCGATTTTGAAAAGTTTGTATCACAGTCTCTTACTTCACTCTGTTTGGAATAGGGTATGTGTTGTCACGCTTTCAGCAAAGCTTGCATTTTACTATCCTGTTACAAATTGTCTGAACATTGGTTTCTCATATGTAAAGTGGGATACAGATAGATGTGTAGATATCAGCCATATGGCTGCTGTGAGGGCTAAAGGAGATACCAAAATAAAGTCCTAAGTCTGGCATGGTGTAGATGCTCAGCCAATGCTTTCTCCCTCCCACTTGACCCCATGCTCTTGAAGGTGTTAATCGAGGCTGATGGTCATAACTTGCCTGACAAAGTTGTTCGTATGTCAGCTTTCAGAGGACCAATAGGATCTTCTGATTACAAAGCCCTGACAGTCCCTGGGGTTGATTTCTCTGCTGCCATGTAGATCAATCCATAGCTCTGTACACTCAAGGAAGTGAAGGGTGATATCTCTAATTATGGCCTCCCAGCATGTCACCCAGAGGAACTATGATTGATGACACCCATGGCAGACTCTAGGGGATCCCGGAGTCCCTAGGGCTGTCCGTGGAGTTTGCAGGAATAGTGAATGACAGTCATTGCTCAATAAATCTCTTACTTTATGGGCTCCTTTGTGCCTCTATGCAGCCTGGTCCCTATGCCATATCCCCTGGTGTAGAGAAAAAAGGGGAGGGGAGGGATTGTTTCCTGAAACTGAGGGGAAGTGATGCTCAGATTCATCCTTAGTAAGTATGAGAAACTGGCTCTTTCTCTTCTACTGAACTTTGTTTTATAAAACTGAGTCTCAGAAACAGCCAAGATTTCACCTGGCTGAAGGAGGAAAAAATTCAGAGGAGCTAGAGAAGCACCAGTTTCCATTTTTAAGTTTTCTGGATACAGAGAACTGCTAGAGTCCCTTGACTGGATTGCAGCTATGGGTTAGGCAGCACTGCTGCAGAAGTCCCTCTGGTGCTCTTGATCATATTCCCCCAACCACAGAATTTTGGGTATCATCTTAGGTATCATAATATATTCTGTTACACTTATAACAGATGCTCAATACATCCCTTGATGTATGGTGAACTCAGGGTTTATAGAGCTGCAGGTTGCCGCCCCAACTACAAACTCCCTTGGGACAACTAGAGAGAAAGAATAGTGAACAATCTGGTTATATCAAATTCCCATAGAGATTTTGGAAACTACTGGAAAAGGGGATGCTGGAAAAAGTTAGACCTTCCTGTGGTTCAAGGCAATGAGAGTCAAGCAAGTGAGGAATTAGAACACCTAGATAAGGCATTGGAAGATAAGGCATTGGAAGATAAGGCATTGGAAGAATACACTGGCAGTGGGGTCTGGGTTATCTGGTTCCATATTCTTTTTGGAGAAATGAAAAAAGGCAATGTAAAGAATTAACTTGTTTCATAAAGAGGAGCCTGTGCATGATCTGCTTGCAGTATGTTCTTGATTATAGTTTATAAAATAATGGAGCGCACAAAAGAAAAACTGTCTTACGTCCTTTGGGTGCCCCACCTTTAGCACGAGGCAACTGAAATGGACTTTGCCGTCTCATCTTCAGCTGCAATCTTTTTCCAGTTAATTCTCAGGAAGACAGATGTTTCCAATTTAGCCTTGAAAAGTACACACTAATAAAATAATCTTCAAATTAGCATGTTGGTAGAGCCTAGTGTTTACAATCCATTTTGAAAAGAAGGCTCTGCCTTTGCCTGTGTGCATTTCCATCAGGAATAGGGATTGCCAAGCAAACATTTTCTTGTTATCTTTTGAACTTTTATGTTCAAATTCTGATGTAGACATAACATTCTTCCTTTGAAACACTCTGCAGAAGCTAACCAAGTATTTATATTTGTCTTAAACATGAAGCTCCTTTTTCTTTTCTTTTTTTCCTGGTGGTCAGAAAATCTGCCTTTCTGATGAGACCTCATTACATCTTATTTTAATATTTGCAAAGCTTTTTCCAAGATACCAGAAACCTGTTCAACTGGTTAAGCCTACAAAGGAGTGAGAGATTCCAGGAGAGTCCTGTGATCTGTTTAACTTGGAGAAAATTCAGATGAGCAATGAAGAATGATAGAAGCAACACAAGGATAAGAACCTAGCCGATCATTTAGAGTGACCCTCAGGGCCACAAAAGAGAACGTGACTTCTAAAACCTGGGATCTGGTCAAGGTCAGCCACCTGGCTTCTCAGGAGGAAGATCTCAATTCAATTTTCATTCTATTAATGGTAAACTTGAGTTAGGATTCACATGTTCTAGGTCTTTGCTTGTTCGGCAGAGGAAGGACACTGTGATGGCTGCCATTTCTTTGGCACTTCTATTGAGAGGTAGAGCCTACATCCTGTCCCCTTGAATCTGCGCTGGCCTATGCATGTTCCAAAGACCGAGTATGGTAAAATTGATACTATGGCAGCTCTAGACCTAGGCTTTGAGAGGATTGCAGCTTTCATTCTGGTCTCTTAGAGGATTGAGCTGCCAGGTAAGAAGGCCAAATGCTCTGTTGGAGAGACCACGTGGAAAGGCCCTGGGACTCCATGGAGAGGGAGAGGGGTCCAGCTGAGCCCAGTCTTCCCAATATTTCTATCAAGACACCAGGCATGTGAGTAAAGCCTTCTTACACCCTCCAGACTCAGGCCAGGCACCAGCTGAACAACATCTGGTGACCCACGTCAGCAGAATGAAGAGCAGAATTGCCCAACTGAATCCTACTCAAATTCCTCACCACAAAATTGTAGCTTTAAGTTGTTATAGTTTGGATAGTTGATCTATGCAACAACAAATAACTGGAACAGGCATGGCTTCCACCCAGGAAGTAGGCAGAGAATACCTGGTGCACCTTGATGGAGTTTATATATAAGGATTGCACTGTAAAAAAATTAAACCCAGAAAGAGACTTTTCTTTAAACACTTGTCCCTCTCCAGATGAGAGTCTTAACTGCACCCTGCCCCCTCAACAAATATTCTTTCAATGGATAGGCTCTCCCGGTTCATTAAACTGTGCATGCCTGAATCTTCTGGTCACCCTGCTTGCTCTCAAGCCAGGACCTGCTGTCAAAACACTTACCTCACTTGTACCCCAGGTCAGCATCTCTTATTAGTCAAGTGCTCCTGGATCAAATGACTCCTTCCCCATTACTACATTGAGAAAAGAGTGATGGGTAAGGTTGGTCTCCCACCAAATATAAATTTATGTAAATCACAATTTTCTTTAACTACAAATTTTCACCATGAGAATTCTCATAATAAGTAAGCTATAGTTGGGAGAAAGAAAAAAACAGAGTGGGATACAGCTTTGAAGATAAGAATAAAAAAATCTTTGGTTACAAAATTTACCAGTTGCTCAAGCCTCAGAATATACCACACAGACAATAAAATAAACAAAATCAATTATATTTACCATGAATAACTTCTGGCTCCAGAACTGTGACGTGTAATTGAGTTTAAGATGCTTTTAGCTGTATTGCATTGGTCAGGTGGTCTTCTGAATGAAATGGCTTATTATGAAACTGTATAAAAAAATCTGACGGACTGGCATCATTTCTGAGGCACTATCTCTTACTACAGAAAATGGTGTTAAATTAATATAATGAACTCTAAAGATTTAACAACTCTTTTTCCATTCTTTGGAAATGTAGCGTGAAACTGAATTTTCTCTCAATCATTTTTTTAAGTTCATTTTTCCAGACTTTTTTTTTGGTACTAAATGGTGACATTTTGATTTGAAGGATTTCTGGGAAGAAAGCTAAAATGTCAGCTGGTTTACTTTCCCTAGAAAAGGCCTCAAATCATGTTTGTTATGCTCCTTCATTCAGTAGAAACACTCTGGATGTGTAGTGAATTGGCATTTTAGTTTCTGGTGGGATCGTGTATATGTTCTAGAAGATTCATGTGTTCTCTATGAGGATTTTATACGTTCCATTTTATTTTTTATGACATTATAAGGAAATTAATATTAGCATATTCTGAATCATCTGAATGACTATGTTATAACCAAATATTGCCACATATCTTTAGCACATCTGTTTGTTTCAGTTTAATTTATGAATTTATTTTATAGTTGTATAGAAACTATACATGTCACTTCAGCCCTACCTTTATGTTTGTGTATATATTATTTTATTATGCTCGTTTCTTTGTGCCAGCACTGATCTAAAACTTTTATGTGTGTTATTGCCTTTGTTCCCCACAACAACTCAATGGAGAAGGTACTGTACTGTATTATCCCCGTTTTGTATATGAGGCATTAGGTACAGAGAGATAAAGCTTAAGTAACAGAAAACTTGAATGCAAAATATCTTTTTTAAAGTATGTCTTATTGATTATGCTATTACAGTTGTCTCAATTTTTTTCTCCCTTTTATCCCCCTCCACCCTGCACTGCCCCTCCCCATCCTCATGCATTACCCGCACCCCTTAGTTCATGTCCATGGGTTGTACATATAAAGTCTTTGGGTTCTCCATTTCCTATACTATTCTTAACCTCCTCCTGTCTATTTTGTGCCTACCATTTATGCTTCTTATTCCCTGTACCTTTTACCCCCATTCTCCCAATTCCCCTACCCACTGATAGATAACCCTCCATGTGATCTTTATTTCTCTTATTCTGTTGCTGTTCCAGTTGTTTGCTCAGTTTCTGTTGTTTTTTAGGTTCAGTTGATAGTTGTGAGTTGGTCGCCATTTTACTGTTCATAGTTTTTTTTATCTTTTTCTTAGATAAGTCTCTTTAACATTTCATATAATAAGGGCTTGGTGATTGTGAACTTCTTTAACTTGACCTTATGTGGGAAGCACTTTATCTACCCTCACATTCTAAATGATAGCTTTGCTGGATAGAGTATTCTTGGATGTAGGTCCTTGCCTTTCATGACTTACTTCTTTTTAGCCCCTTCTTGCCTGCAAGATCTCTTTTGAGAAATCAGCTGACAGTCTTATGGGAATTCCTTTGTAGGTAACTGTCTCCTTTTCTCTTGCTGCTTCTAGGATTCTCTCCTTATTTTTGATCTTGGGTAATGTAATTGTGATGTGTCTTGGTGTGTTCCTCTTTGGGTCCAACTTCTTTGGGACTCTCTGAGCTTCCTGAACTTCCTGAAAATCTATTTCCTTCACCAGCTTGGGGAAGTTCTCCTTCATTATTTGTTTAAATACATTTTCAATCCCTTGGTCTTCCTCTTCTCCCTCTGGCACCCCTATGACTCGGATGTTGGGACGTTTAAATATGTCCTGGAGGTTCCTAAGCCTCCTCTCAGTTTTTTTTTTTAAATCAATAAATATTTTTATTTTATTTATTTATTTATTTATATTTTACTTTTAAAGGTTTTATTTATTTATTTTTAGAGAGAGGGGAAGGGAGGGAGAAAGAGAGGGAGAGAAACAGCAATGTATGGTTGCCTCTCACATGGCCCTCATGGGGACCTGGCCAGCAACCCAGGCATGTTCCCTGACTGGGAATCGAACCGGGACCTTTTGGTTCCCAGTCCACGCTCAATCCACTGAGCTACACCAGCCAGGCTCCCCTCAGTTTTTTGAATTCTTATTTCTTCATTCTTTTCTGTTTGGATGTTTTTTTCTTTCTGCTGGTCCACTCCATTGATTTGAGTCCCTGTTTCCTTCTTGTCCCTATTGGTTCCCTGCAGATTTTCCCTCATTTCCTTTATATTATCAGTCATTGGTTCAATTAACCGCAACCATCTTTCTTCCAATCCTGTGAGCATCCTGATTACCAGTGTTTTGAACTGTGCATCTGATAGGTTGGCTATCTTTTCATCGCTTAGTTGTATTTTTTCTGGAGCTTTGATGTGTTCTTTCATTTGGGCCACTTTTTTTTCTCGGTGTGCCTGTTACTTTAAGGGGTGGAGCCTTAGGTGTTCACCAGGGCGGGGTAACCCATGTCGTTGTGTTGTGACGCTGTCTGTGGGGGCGGGGTCTGAGAAAATAATGGCGCTTGCTCTGTTGTCCGCACTTCCCCAGCTACCTACAAGCAAGTTGGGCCCTTCTTTGCTGGCTCCGGGGTGAGTGGATGGGCCTTCACAGCTCCAAGTCCCTGTGGGTCTCCCCAGTGAACTCTCCTGTGAGGCCAGGAGTTCCTCCCGCCACTGCCTCAACTCCCACAGGTGTTTTCAGTCAGTGGTTTGAGGCTTTATTTCCCTGTGTTGGTGGGCTGCGGGGTCTGTTCTGCTCCCTAGCTTTTCCTCCTGGTTTATCTGTGCGCGAATGAGGGACCACCCAGTCCACCAGTCTCAGCTCCAGTTTCGCCGAGTGCGCCTGCCGCGTTCTGGCCAGGCACCCCCGCCACGGGCCCCTCCGGGCAGCTGGAATGCCGCCTGTACTGCTCCACGAACCACGTCTTGCTAAGCGCTCTCCACCCAGCTCCGCCCTGCTTACTGGTCTGGGTGAATATGTCTTCTTTAACTCCTTGGTTGTCAGATTTCCACTCAGTTCAGTTTTCTGTCAGATCTGGCTGTTTTTGTTTTTTAAATTGTTGTTTTTCCTCTTTTGGTTGTGCGAGGAGGCACAGTGCATCTACCTACTCCTCCATCTTGGCCAGAAGTTGTTTTTTGTTTTTAAATTGGTTGTTATCCTTATTTTGGTTATGTGAGGAAGTGAAGCATTTCTATCTGCGCCTCCATCTTGGTGGGAATTCTCAACCCAAAATATCTTAAGTGATCATATAGATTTGTCTCTTCACATAATTGAAAAGTCCAGAGGTAGAGTGAGCTTCAGGTATGGTTTGGCCAAGGCTCTGGCTTGATTTCTCTGTCATTATGTTGGCTCAACCCTTGTTCCATGCCTGCTTCCTTTTCCATTTGGCTTCTGTCAGGATCACAAGATAGCTGGTTTCATCTGCCAAGACCACACATGTCCTCTTTAGATTTAGGGATAAAGAGTAACTTCCATAACAGATACTGGTTTTGCTGTGGCTGGATTGCTTCAAACCAATTTCAGTGGCCAGGAAAATATTTCACACCAATTGGTTTAGGTTTGAGATGGGATTATCATGATTGGCTCCACAGACTCACCAAAATCTACCCATGGAGGTAAGGGTGATTGTCCCAAACAAATGACATGGCTGCTACTCAGTGGAGGTCTGCTGAAATAGAGCTGAGGGGAGAAGTAACCACAGCTTTCACCCCTTTTAGTAAGTTGCCCAAGGTCATGCGGTTAACAAATAATAGCTAAGATTCTGATCCAGCAGAATGACTCCAACATCATTCTTTGAATTCCTGCAATACGTACATAAGATATTTACAATCAAAATTATTTGAGTGAACATTAAGTCCTTTCAATACTCAATTTTAAGAAAGACTGTGTGAGAGAATATTTTAAAAGGAGAAAGAGAAAAGTAATTCTGTATCAGTTATCTATTGCCATGTAAGAAATCATCCCCAAACTTAGTGGCTTATACTTTTTGGTTTGTGTGGATCTGGAATTCAGGAAGGGCTTGGCTGGGTGGTTCTGGCTCCAGTCTTTCATGTGGTTTTGGTCAGACATTGGCTGGAGCTGGAACAGTTGGGACTGACCATACATTTCTTCCTTCATTTGGTCTGAGGCTCTCCATGTAGCCTCTCTGCATAGGTTAGTTAGGGCTTCCTCTCAGGATGGTAGCCTCTGAGTATACAGGTGGTTGATATGGTAACTTGGACCTCCAGAAGCTTGTGTACCAAGAGAAATGGGGAAGTTTTGTCACCTTTTAGCATTACTGGACAGAGTCACAAAAAATTCGTTTCCTCGGTTATATGCCTATCCAAATTTGAGGGTTGGAAACATAGACTCCACATCTTGTGGGAGGGTTGTCAAAGTCAGTTGCAAGTAACTAGTTGGGATAGGAGATATTGTTGTGGCCATCTTGGAAAATACAATCTGTCACAATTTCTATATTTCTGTTTTTGATGTGTTCTCAAGATCTTTAAAAGAGAATTAACACCCAATCAGTAGCCTAGAGGGTTGCTGAGAGACATACATAGCTGTTGTTTGCTTTCAAATTTCAACCTACTTCTTTAAAACATGGTGTCAGGGGCAAAGTGGTAATCCCTTCCATATCACAGTTGTGTTACACCCGAGTTTACTTCTTCATACCATTTTCTCAACTGCAAGAACATTGTTTCTCATTTTTGTGGGTCAGAAAAGGATAAAATTGGGAGGTTGGAAATAGGAAAGAAAGATAAAGTGGATGGCAGATCAAGAAGAGAGGTTTTTTTCCCACTAAAATTTGGGAGAAAGGAAGGAAGGCAAAGAAAAGCTAATCTAGGACTTGAAACATATTCTCCTGTCTGTGGTAGGGAGGGAGCTGAGACATTAATCAGAGTTGCTGATAGTGCCTGATTTGCCTTAAAGTGATCTGGACAAGTCAGCTGTGTAACCCCAGGCTGTGGGAATGGGTAGAATGAAATGCCTGCTCACCCAGGCTGTGGAAGAATAGAGATACACACAGCTTCTCAGGCGTCCAAGTTGCTCTGTGTCTCTACAATCACATCAAGAACAAAAAATTCCATGTAATAGCATTAGTTACAAAGAATGAAAAAAATTTACATGCTCATTATCTCTTATAAAGAAAAATAAGCATTTTACTAAAATCAGAAGGGAGATTGTGAAAAGTTTCCAACTATTACAATATGATAAATAGAACCTAATAGTAGAAAACCATTACTGCAGATTTAATATACATGAAATATCATTGATAAATCAAAAAGAGATGACCATAGAATCCTGATGATCCAGCAATCCCATTTCTCAGTATTTATCCAAAAGAATTGGAATCAGAATCTGCAAGAGATATTTGCACTCCCATGTTCATTGTAGAATTATTCACAACAGCAAGGATGTGGATAACCTAAATGTCCATCAGTGGATAAATGGATGAACAAAATGTGTGAACAGAAGGTAATATTATTCATCCTTAAAAAGGATGGAGCCCTGGCTGGTGTGGCTCTGTGGATGGAGTGCTGGCCTGTGAATCAAAGGGTCACCAGTTTGATTCCCAGTCTAGAGCACACGCCTGGGGTGTGGTCCAGGTCCCCAATAAGGAGTGCACGAGAGGCAACCACACATAGATGTTTCTCTCCCTCTCTTCCCCTCTCTAAAAATAAGTAAATAAAATTTTTAAAAAGAAATGGAAGGAAATTCTGCCCTGACCTGTGTGGTTCAGTTGGTTGGACTTCGTCCTCAGGGTGAAAGGTCTCTGGTTCAATTCCTGGTCAGGGCACATGCCTGGGTTGTGGGTTTGGTCCCCAGTCTGGACACATAAGAGAAGCAACCTACTGGTGTTTCTCTCTCATTGCTATTTCTCTCCCTTTTTCTCCTCCCCTCTTCCCTTCTCGCTGAAAGTAAATAAATAAAATCTTTTTTAAAAGATGAAGGAAATTCTGACATACTTGTATGTTAAACGTGGTTGAACCTTAAGGACATGATGCTAAGTTAAGTAAGCCAGTCACAAAGGGACAAACACTTTATGATTCCACTTAAATGAGGTACTTAGAGTAGTTGAATTCATAAAGACAGAAAGTAGAATAGTGGTTTCCAGGGCCTCGAGGTACGTTGGTGATGGGAAGTTGCTCTTTGATAGGTACAGAGTTTCCGATTTGTAAGATGAAAAAGTCTGGAGACATGTTGTACCCATTATACCTATAGTTAACAAAACTGTACTACACACTTAAAGTTTGTTAAGAGGGTAAATATTACATTATGTGCTTTTGTCACAATAAAAATATTATTGGTAATTTATTCCATACGTTGTCTTTATGCTTAAATTTTATGAAAATAAAATGTTATAGAAGAGATGTGATATTTGTATGTTTACTTGCAATTTCTCCCTTCCCACCTTACTTTTGCTTTAGTGTTTCTCCAAATTAACCTCTAACCTGGGGCTCTTTGAAAACCAGCTCCCATGGCTGGGGGTGGAGCATACACTCATGGCAGCTCCCTAAAGAAACTGTTTGTCATTGTCATTTAAAAAAATTAAGCTTTCATGAATTGTGCATCTGACTCTATAATGTGAGTCATTTTCTAAAAATATGTTTTACTGTAGAAAACATTCAACGAAATGGGAGCTCTTTTAATTAATTGCTTTCATGGTTGGTTACCCCTTCATTGCTTGTATTTACAATCAATTTTCAGGAACAATTTTTGCACTTCAAAATGAGAACACAAGGTCAAAAGAGTGACTCAAAAACATAAGCTTGCAAGAGCAGACTCTCCATACCATTTTAATTATTCCTGGTCTTAAAATAATTTTTTCAACTGAAGAGATTCATTCATTAATTTTTTTTTATTTATTTGTTTTAGAGAGAGAAGGGAGAGGGAGAAGGCAGGGGCGAGAGAGGGGGGAGAGAGAGAGAGCAATTTGTTGTTCCACTTATTCATTCATTCATTGATTCTTGTATGTGTCCTGACCTGGGATCAAACATGCAACCTTGGTATACAGGGATGATGCTGTAACCAACTGAGCTACCCTGCTAGGTGATTTACTTAGTTTTTAGTACTTAATGCTTAAAAAAACAACTTTCCACTTCTCTGCAATAGAATAAGAACATTCTTTTGGAATGTAAGATAGTATTTTGACAGTTTATGAATAAGCTAGTGACCAGAAACTTTCTGCATTAGGAGGTTATAGCTTAAAGATTTTTCCTTTCCCTTGAAAATGAATCTTATTTATAGTGATATTTCATATTAAAAATATATATATAATTGCTCCAACTATTGTCTAGGTTAAGGATTACTAAGAAGTCACTGAGGGTGAATCTTAGGGTTCTATAAAAATCTTCAGAGGTTACCTCATTTAGAACCTTAGGGTCAATCATTCCTATCTCTTTCCTTTTTCAGAGTAGAAGGGGGTGGCCCACGGTCTGGTGTCTTACACCTGACAATGTGATAGAATACTGGAAATACATCCTGGAAACTGAAAAAAGCCGGGGTACAAGTTTGCAGTAGCCATGATTTTGGTTTCTGAATTATTCTGCTCAGCTGCCATAAAAAAGTACTATAGTCTGGATGGCTTAACCAATCAAAATTTATTTCTCATAAATCTGGAGGCTGAAAGTCCAAGTGCCAAATGATTTGGTTCCTGTTGAAAACTCCCTTCTTGATTTGCAGAAGGCTGCCTTCTTGGTATACGTCCCGAGACGGTACAATGAGAGAGAGAGAGAGAGAGAGATCATCATGAGGGTCCCATCCCCATGAGCTCATTGAACTCTAATTATCTCCCAAAGGCCTCATTTTTAAATGTCATCTCCTTGACACTGGGGGTTAGGGTTTTGGCATTTGAATTGTGGTGGGGGTAGGGGGAGACACAATTCAGTTCATATCAGCCTCCTTTAGTTACCTTTCTTCTGGTATAGATTCTGAGCCCTGGTTTTCTGGGATGCATTCAGGAAGAGATTTACTTCTCAGTATCTTGGTTTTAATATCTGAAAAGTGATTCTTTCCAGAAACTTCTTAGAAATGTCAAAGTTTATTTAGATAATAATTGCATCTTGTAGAACACCAAATCTATTATGGTACCTTAGATCTAAAAGTTAATCTGAAGTATATTTTAATGATTGTTACTAGCTTTTGAGAAAATGTTACTATAAACACACATTTTTATAAGGATTCAAAATTCCTTCTAACTCATTGGGTCCACTTGGTGTAGTAGAGTGAGTTCTGGTCTGTATGTCTCAAAGCTCAGGTTCTGGCTCTGGCTCTGAAACTTGCAAATCTAAACTGTCAATTTTTCCACCTTTAAAAAATCCTCTCCCTCCAAAATATTTGTAAAAGAGAGATGGATATCTCCCATTTTTCTCCCAAAATGTTCACATGACTTCTCGGAGCTACGTTCCCACCTGTTTGACTTTAGGTTCCATTTACTTCACCATTGGTCTCAGTCTGGAACCCACTGACGTCAGTGTGCATGGGAACATGACTGTGGTGTGAAGGACATTGATGGGACAGGATCTTGGTTTTCAAGTGATAATTATCCAACAGCAACCAGTTTAGGAAAAGAGAAATGCAATTATTATTATAAAAAAAAAAACTGGTAGAAATAACAGGGATGGCCAGAACTAGAGCTCTCTCTTTTACCTTTTTTCTTTTCTTTTCTTTTCTTTTTTTAACATGCCATCATTTACCGAAACATTTTCTCCATAGGACTAGAATTATTGCTGCTGGTAGCACTGGGCATACAACTTCCTGACATTTCCCTCTGAGAGGACAGGGCTTCTTCCAGCCTTAGATGAACAAAACTGGGCAAGGCTCTGATTGGCCTGGCATGCATCTTAGACCAGATGGAAGGGCCTAGTTGGGGCCAAGAACTTCCCTTGGACTCACGTGGCATGGAGGTGGCACCATGCAGCTCACATGTGGACCACATATTTGAGTAAAGCAATTTCCTGAAGAAGAAAGAATGGCAAGGACATGATCACTATGGGAATTGTGGGCTGAGCAGCCACCTCATTTCTCAATCTGTTTCTACTACAGTGAGACAGACCTTAAGCCCTTCTCTGTAGTTCTGTGGAGCTTCACTATACATCTTTCCACACATTGCTGAATAGCAGATCAGATATTATTGAAGAACTAGAAAAAACTAAAGAGAATGACAACATATAATGGAAAGAATGGCAGACCCTATGCTGACCTTTCCTGTGGTCTAAGAATCAGTATGCAGGGTAGCTACCTCCCACAGGGACTCTGTTCTGATAAACCCAGTTTCTACCCTCAGGCCACCAACCCTCTGTGCCATGTGCCTACTTCCTCTAAGCCCCACCTTGACTCTCCACCTGCCATTGGGATTGTTATGCCCCAGGAGACACCTTTCTCCTCCCAGCAGTGCTTTCCCAAAGTCTCAGCAAGTCAGTCTAGAAACAACATCTTTTTTTAAAAAACAATATTTTATTTTTTTATTTTTAGAGAGAGGGGAAGGGAAGGAGAAAGAGAGGGAGAGAAACATCAATGTGTGGTTTTCTGTCATGCCCCCCCTACTGGGTATCTGGCCTGCAACCCAGGCATGTGCCCTTACTGGGAATCGAACCAGCAACCCTTTTGTGTGCGGGCCGGTGCTCAATCTACTGAGCCACACCAGCCAGGGCTAGAAATAGCATCTTAATGGCTCTGGGAGGACAGGCTGTGGTGGCTTTTGCCACTCCAGGTCTTCCAGAATTGTTCAAGCAATGAACAGTTTTCTGTATCAAAGTCTCCTGGGTCAGACTCTTCCGTGAGACTGTCTGGGCAGATTTTCCAAGGTTGTTCTTTATTCCCTGCCCACCAATGTGAGTGGCAGAAGTGCATATTTATTTTCCTAATTGCCCAGCAGAAAGAAAGAGATTAATACTTTCCCCACAATTCCATAATTACAAGGCCTTCCTTACTCACAGTGGAGTTCTATTCACCTTGAACTTCAAATTGTTTCTCTATAGGTCTGTTGGGGATAATAAACAGGCCCATTACTCAGCCATACTCAATGGGTGCTCCCCTGGCTCCTAAAAAATATCTTGCCAATACATTGACTTTTCTGTTTAGGGGAGCTGGGTTAAGCTTTTTGATAAGGATCAGGCTTCTTAGTCTCTGTGAGGAAAAAATTTTTTTTTCTCTCTCCATTATGCAAGTTATTTTACTTTGGGTAGCCACAGCAAACTTGAAAATTTATTCAAAGTGTATGGTTTATCTTAAAATGAACATAAATTTTGCACATTCTCTATCTCCATATATATATAATAAACAATGTTTTAAATTACTTTTTAATGAGGAAAATATATTTTCTGAAAAGATGTGTCATATTCATCCTGTTACCATGTTATTCTCTAGCTTTGAGTAAGTCTTGGCAAAGAGTTCGAGAAGCCCTGTTCCATGGTGTTATAGTTCAGCCTTACTATTCAATCTTCTGGGGCAAACTTGAGGAGCCCAGACCTTTGCAAAACTAAAAGTTTAGGACAAATAACCTCATCCAGATCTTAAAGAATGATGAATGGCAAAGAACTTTCCAGACAAGCTGAGGACAGTCAGAAAGCCTTTCTGCATATGCAACACTCATACCTTCTTTCAATGGCTTTCTGACTTGGGATTTCCACTTCATGTACTCACTGGCCTCTTATGAATCAATCATTGATTCAGCCATTTCTCAGCTGAATGTAGCAACACCAACTCCTGGTCAACTCTGAAAGCCAGGATGTAGAGACCCTGGGTTGGGTGTGTATGCGAGTCAGGACATCCACACTCCTCTGGATCTGGTGAATGTGTTTTGTTGCCCAGTATCCATTGACTCTTCTCTGATAACCACACCCCAATACCCCTCTGGGGAACCACCCCAATACACTTTCATTCCATCTACTTCCGATGGTTTTGGCTCCTTCAAGATGCAGAACATATGACTCAGATCTGGCCAATCAGGGTATCTCAGTTCCCTGGCCAGAGACCCAATATGACTCAGTCAAAGAGAATAAAATGAAATCCTATTCAACTTCAAGCCTGGAAGATATACAATCTAGATATTTTGTAGACATCTTGTGATCAGGAAGGGAGAGACTGTCTGAAAACAAGGCCAAAAACACAGAATAGGCCATGGCCAGTAGACCATGTGATGAAGAGAAATTGGGTCCTGGCAACATTGTTTGGCATTTACAGAAAGCTGTGCTTGCAGCCAATACTACCCCTGAACTTTTCAATTATCTTAGCTAACAAATTACTTCTTTTTCTGGCTTAAACCTCTTTGTCTTGGATTTTTGGTCTTTTGGTGCTGAATGAATTCTAACTATATATTCCAAGTGAGCAGGGATCTTGCCTGCCTGATTTACCACTGTGCCCATAGAACTGAGAACAACAGCTGGCACAAAATAGGTATTTCATAAATATTTGTTGAATAAGTGAATGATAGGTAAATTAGCACCAGGAGTAAAAAATGGCAAGTAACATATTCTGGAATAGGGAATTGGCTGAGTCAATGCTGAGTGAAGTTACAAGAAATCCTCTATCCCAAGTTGTAAAGTTGGCACTGCTTATTAAGGTGATAGTAAAAATGCTGGTCCAGTTTTTACCTGCTGTGTGTTGACACTCACACAGCGAACTACCAAGGGTAACACCAAGAAACTTGGTAGGAAGGACTCCAGTGTTGGAGTATGCTGGTTACTTTTTACGGCCTTCAGTGAAGCCTTAAAAGAAAAATTCAAGCTTAGGCAAGAACAATTTGCCATTGCTTAATTTTGAAGACAATCCTCAGTCCTAAATTCATGTCATTAAGAAATGAGTTAATAGAGTGTAGCCTCTAAGTAAGGCATTATCCTTTATGACCAATTCAGATGTGGCTATGGAGGATAATGACAAGAAGATCTTCCAAGAGGGAGAAACCATGAACCATGAAAGAAATGAATAAGGAAGAGCTTCCCAGGGCCATCCAGACTGGCTAACCAAGGATCAAAGTCCAATGCCAGGAAGTAAGCCCTGTTATTTCTGTCTACAGGACATGATATGTGCTTTGGATTGGTGAACACTGTGTTATTTCCAGTTCTTGCCATTCCCAAATGGTGGTTTTATGGCACTTATCTTCTGTCCCCACCATTGCAGATTGAGTGTGTCAGGGGTTATTTAAATGATCATTTAGTTATATACTATAATATTATGAAGCATGACATTTTTTCCTTGACTGATGACAGATTGCATATCATCCAGAGATCTTAGGCTTGGCGCTGGGTTAGATTTGGATTATCCTCTTTTGAAAAGGGATTAAATGCCTTTGGGGAAAATATTTTAAGTGGGTGAAGAACTCTAAAAGGTGTGGGAGGAAGTATGTGTGTGTGCACACACACAGTCTAACGGGGTAGACTGAAATTTACCAGCAGGATATGAAACATTCTACTGATCAGCACGGGAGTTTTGACCTGCTCTGTTTCCGACCTGGGCCGGTTCACCCCTCCTTAGGCAACCCGGTGGCCCCCCGCTCCCGGGAGGTCACCATATTGATGCCGAACTTAGTGCGGACACCCGATCGGCATAGCGCACTACAGCCCAGAACTCCTGGGCTCGAGCGATCCTCCTCCCTCAGCCTCCCGAGTAGCTGGGACTACAGGCGCGCGCCACCGCGCCCGGCAGGATATGAAACATTCTAAAAATCAAAAACCTTTAAGCAATGATGATTCAAAATAGAGTGCATCCAGAAGTCAATGAACATGGAATCTCAATACCTTCTTCTGAAGAAGCCGAGACAAGCCAGGACAGCTGAAGCTCACAGCTGATGAGGTGAGTACAATCCTTGGCATATATGAGTTCCAAATCTAATCTGTACTAATATAGGCTAGAAACCAGGACAGGAGGTGTCACATCAGAATGTAGGAACATAACCTGGAGGTCCCAACCTTCCAGTTAATGGGCCAACTGAAACTCAAAAACCTCAGCTGGTTGAGGAGCTCTAAAGGGATAAGGACTTACTTTCAGGAGAGTGTCTGTGAGTTACGTGGCAAATCTTTGCTTCATAAAGAATTGCGAAGGATAGACAACAGATAAATAATGCCCCATTCTCCACTAGTAGTAGCTCATTCTGCATAATTTGATTTGGACTTTAGATTGTTTAAACTCCTGATCCAGGCCCAGAATAACTTCATAAAACTCACCTAAGGAACAACAGGTGCCTAAATCTCATTTCAAGGTTTGACTTTGCCTCTAGAGTTTATCCTAAGGTACTCTTAGTGGGTGGAAAGATACATGGCTTGCCGGTGGGTCTTTTTCCAGGACTAGGTCTGATCTGGGTGAAGCTGGTGCTGGAGTCTCTGGGCTCTCTTGGCCTGGGCCACTTTCAGGGGGTTGGGGCTCTAACTACACAAAGGTTTTCTTTGAACCTCTGTGGGCACCCTAATATGGGGCTGCTGCTGACCAGATGGGCTGTATTAGATGGAGAAAAAAAGATCCTGGCTTTGTTAAGGTGAAAGAAATTTCCAAATTAATGAAAATCTAAGGAACCAAATGCTTATTATATGTGATTATCGAAGTGAAGCATTGTTTTAGAAGGTTGTTGACACAGGTCTTGGGACTGTGAGTTCATAAATGCAGTGCTCTCAGGGGTGGAAGAAAATTCCAATCTAGGTCATTTTTAGAGAAAATTGTAGGTTTTGGTTTCCCCTAAAATAGGAAGGGTCACATTTTCAATGCTTTTGTGGGTGTATCATGTTAATGAGGATAGTTAAAATATGTGGCCCTCACTGAGGTAACAGACAGTACTCACACAAGAGGGCAGGTGGTAAGCACATGCATAGTTCCTTTCTAAAAGATTTAACCCTTATTTAGTATGTCTATCACACTGCTCAGTGCTAAGGTATACAAAAAGTATGTTACCTAAGATACATTCCTTTCTTTCTTACCAGGAGCCCATTGAACAACAATGGGCAGTTAGGAAGCAAGGTTAGACTGTTGAGGACTGTGGCTTGTTCTGAATGCCTTCTGTTGGATGTTGGCCATACGACAGTAGCTTTATTTCCAAGCCATATTATCACATCTCTCACAGTGCATTTCCTACTTCAGCTCTGCATCCATCAGTGTCATTCCAGCCTATGCTTCTAACTGGAGAGTTAATGTTTTGGGAAAAAGCTTCTGCACTATAGTAATATTTCCCCCCAAATAAATGAAAACCTGTGATATTGGAACACCTTTGGAAATACATTGTTTTGAATAGTCAAGTTTTCCAGATCGTTCTGGTCCAGTCCATCATTTGAGGGAATGGGGTGGAACCCTTTCTCTGGAATTATCCTGAAAATTCTTAACAATTTTTGATTCAGGGCTCCTAGTAACTTCAATCCCATTTCCAACTGGTGAGCATTCATTGACTGGCAGGCAGTTCTGGGTAGTGCAGCCATGGGAGATACAAGAGCTACTCGGTGAGTCTCTACCTTTTCAGTGTCACAGGCTAGACCAGAGATCCTCGATGCTGGCAGTCCATCAGAATCAGGCAAAGCTGAAAAAGTGTGTAGATGCCTAGGCCCCATTACAGACCAGCTGAATATGAATCTCTGGGACTAGGGGCCAGACATTATTTTATTTTATTATTTTTAATAAACGGCTCTTTAGAGGATTCTAATAGTCATCTAGGGTACTGATTTAGACAAACAGACCAAAACAACAGCAATCTGATAAATATAATAGAGGCATAAATAAAATTTAAAGAAAGGCCAAGAGATTTAATATCAAATGGGAGCACTGAAGAGCTCTTCTTGGAGAACGCACGTTTGGAGGTGGGCCAGATTGCTAAAATGTTTGAATTCTTATCTCTGCCTTGCATAATTCGCACCCCCCCCCCCAAGTTTTCTCTTCTGTTAATAGGCTAGCTGTCCCTCTCACAGCCGTGAGGGTATGTCTATAGCAACCCACTTCTAATGTGATATTTCTAAGTTTGTTGGAATTGAATGTAAATTAAGAATAAACAGGTTACACTTCCCACTAAAGGAACGAAGATGCCTTGGAGAAATGGCTGATTCTAGGTCTGGGGCAGGAAACGTATACGGTGAACATAGGTCATCTCGTTATGCCAGAAAGCAAGGAAGCTATTAAAAACTAACAATGATTATGTCACAAGGACAGAATCCAACTTGAAGAGGCTCCCATGAGCCAAAGAAGGAACAATTTGAATACCAGGAACAATAATAGCTGTAATGGATTGAAATACATTAAATATATAAATATCCATAGTTTCATAATGATACTAAAACCCCAAAACAATAAAAGCAGGAAACCCCTCAACTTTAATGGTGAATTAGAATTACTAGGAAACTATGAAAATTTAAAATTAAAGGGAAGCATCAAGTATTTTTCTTCCCTTTCTTGCACTTAGGGTAAACAAATAGTTCTTGGGAGAAAGTTCTTCTCTTTTGCAACCTCTAATGAGTCTAAGCAACAGTTATCAATGGATTGATCTATCTATCTATCTATCTATCTCACCCATCTGTTGATACATGACAAATCACTATTATGTGGGTCAGATAGGGTCACTCATGTGGTAATATTTTATGGGAGCTTGGCCAGAACTGGAATGTCCAAGATGGTCCAACCTACATCTGAGGCCTTGGTGCTGGCTGTCACCAGGGAGCCTTGGTTCTCCTTCAGGTGGACTCTCATCATTCATAATATGTCCTGAGCTTCTTCACATGGTAGTCGGCTTGCAGAAAAGTGAAGGCAGAAAATTTCAAAGCTGGCAGGTCTTCCAAAGACTAAACTGGCAAAAGACAGCATCATTTATTGGTTGAAGCAAATCACAAAGTCCAGATTCAGAGGGAGAAGAAATAGACTCTAGCTCTGATGGGAGGCATGGCCATTCTTAGGAACAGTCTACCACTGGGTGTCCCCTGGCCACACAGCGAGTATCCCTTCCATATGCAAAATACACTTAACTCTTCCCCAAATCTTTCCATTACCGAATCTTTTCATCAGCTCAAAGTCTGGATCTTGTTTTCTAGATCGGGTCCTCAGATGTGACTTCCATTAACTGGAAACCTGGGAACTGAGAAGACAAGTTATCTCCCCTCCATACACCCAGTGTATGTTGGAGAGGCTGCAGTAGGCACTCCTGGTCTAGAGAGGGAAGAACGGGTAGCACACAGCAGTCACTCTTCCTCAGCAGTTCTGACTGAAGACAAATGTCACCAGTTGCCACAATTCCGAGGCCAAAGGTGAAAGGAATTGCTGTTGGTGATCTCTGGCAACCATATGTCACAGACACTAAAGTTTTCAGTGGAGAGTTTGTGGAGAACGGCATGATGGAGAGATTGGGCTGACGCTATGTGAATCTAATGACCAGTCTTGGCAGTACTCAAAGTGAGGCAGCCAGAATTATGAGCCTTGTGATGCAGTATGATAGGAAGAACACAACATCACTTAGCAAATATTCCTGTCCAAAAAGGATTCATCTACACCTGGCAACTAATTCACAAGAAATGCAAGAACTAGAAGAACTTAAATGACACGAAGAAGCAATGAGTCAGATCCAGAATGCATGACATTTTATAGGATAAATGACCTCATTTCCTCAACAAATCAATGGCATGAAAAATAGAGAGGGACTCTTAGAGAATAGAAGAGAATTAAAAGTCATAGCAATCAAATGAAATTATATGGATCTTATTTGCATCCTGATTCAAACAAAACTGTATAATCATACCTCTGAGACAATCAGGAAAATTTAAATATGGTCAGGGTATTAGATAATATTGAGGAATTATTGTTAATTTTTTAGGTGTGATACTGGCATGGTGATTATGTAAAAAAAATAAAATATTCCATCAACTGGAGATTCATACTGAGTTATTTATGGGGAAAAATACCATAACGTCTGGGATTTGCTTTAAAACATTCTAGATGAAATAAATGGGATGGTGTCGGGGTGGGTTGCTGGAGCAAATAAAACAAATTGGCAAATGTTGGTAATTGCTAAAGGTGGGAAATGTGTAAATGGAGCTCCTTTCCATTTCTGTGCATGTTTGAACATTTGCATAATAAACGTTAAAAAACAGTGTCTCAATGAAGGGACGGGATTAGGCACTTTCCTGAATAAATAAATGAAGTGCCAGCACTTGGGTGCAGGTCTTTCGTAGTCCCAGCAGTGACTCAGTGCCCTGACTGTGATATCTTGCTTCCTAATTCTCTGCTGGGTGAGGGTAGGAGGGGTCTGTGGTTAAAGTAAATGGACAAGCTGTGAGTTATTTTTTTGAGAGCTGTGATCCACTCCTTACTCCTGGAACTATTTTTTCCCTGTAAATTTATGTATTTTTATTGTATTTTTTCCATTACCATTTATCCCTCTTATACCCTCTTCCACTTCCACCCACTTCACTCTTGCACCCTGCCCCATCCTGCAATCATCACACTATTGTCTGTGTCCATGAGTCCTTCTTTTTATTCAATCCCTCCACCCACTGACACCACCCCTCACCTTAGCTATCATCCTGCTCTCTATGAGTCTGTCTCTATTTTGCTTGTTAGTTCAGTTCATTAGATTTCACATGTGAGTGAAATCATCTGGTATTTGTCTTTCTCTGATTGGCTTATTTCACTTAGCATAATGTTCTCCAGGTCCATCCATGCTGTCACAAATGGTAAAATTTTCTTCTTTTTTTACAGTGGAGTAGTATACCATAGTGTAAATGTACCAGAGTTGTTTTATCCACTCATCTACTGATAGACACTTGGGTTGCTTCCAAATCTTGGCTACTGTAAATAATGCTGCAATGAACATAGGAGTGCTTATATTCTTTTGAATTAGTATTTCAGTTTTCTTTGGATAAATCCCTAGAAGTGGAATTGCTGGGTCATAAGGCAGTTCCATTTTTAAGTTTTTGATGCATCTCCATACAGCTTTGCACAGTGGCTGCACCAGTCTGCATTCCCACCAACAGTGCAAAAGGTTTCTCCTTTCTCAACATCCTTGCCAGCACTTGTTGTCTGTTGATTTATTGGTGATAGCCATTCTGACCTATGTGAGGTGGTATCTCATTGTGGTTTTAATTTGCTTTTCTCTGATGATTAGTGACATTGAGCATTTTTTCATATGTCTGTTGGACATCTGTATATCTTCTTTAGAGAAGTATCTATTCAAGTCCTTAGCTCCTTTTTAATTGGATAGTTTGGTTTTTCTGGTGTTGAGTTTTATAAGTTCTTTATAAATTTTGGATATTAACTCCTTATCAGATGTATCAGTGAATATGTTTTCCCATTCAGTGTGTTGTCTTTTTATTTTGTTGATGGTTTCCTTTGCTGTGCAAACACTTTTTAGCTTGATGTAGTTCCATTTGTTTATTTTTTCTTTTGTTTCCTTTGCCTGAGGAGATATATCAGAAAAAATATTGCTATGAGCAGTGTCTGATATTTTACTGCCTAGGTTTTCTTCTAGGATATTTATGATTTCAAGTCTAACATTTAAGTCTTTAATCCTTTTTGAGTTTATTCTTGTTTGTGTTGTAAGAAGGTGGTCTATTTTCATTTTTCTGCATGTATCTGTCCTTTTTTTCCAACACAATTTATTGAATAAACTCTCTTTAGTCCATTGTATATGTTTGCTTTCTCTGTGAATATTGATTGACTATAAAGGTATGGGTTTATTTATGGGAGCTCTACTCTGTTCCATCAACCTATGTGCTTGTTTTTATGGCAGTGCCATGCTGTTTTGATTACTATAGCTTTGTAGTATAGTTTGATATTAGGTAGCGTGATTCCTACAACTTTGTTCTTCTTTCTTAAGACTGCTGTTGCTATGCAGGGTCTTTTGCGGTTCCATATAAATTTTTGGAAATATTTGTTCTAGTTGTGTGAAATATTTCATTGGTATCTTGATAGGAATTGCGTTGAATCTATAGATTGCTTTGGGTAATATAGACATTTTAATGATGTTAATTCTCCCTATCCATGAACATGGTATGTGCTTCCATTTATTTGTGTCTTCTTCAGTTTCTTTCTTCAGTGTTGTATATTTTTCTAAGTACAAGCTTTTTACATCCTTGGTTAAATTTATCCTTAGGTATTTTATTCTTTTTGAAGCAATTGTGAATGGGATTGTTTTCTTAATTTCTCTTTCTGATAGTTCATTATTGGCATATAAAATGCAGCTGATTTCTGGATATTCGTTTTTTATCTTGCTACTTTACTGAATTCATGATCAATTCTAGTAGTTTCTTGGTGGAATCTTTGGGGTTCTCTATGTACAGTATCATGCCATCTACAAATAATGAGTTTTATTTCTTCCTTTACAATTTGGATGCCTTTTATTTCTTCTTGTCTGATTGCTACAGCTAGGAGTTCCAGTACTATGTTGAATAAGAGAGGTGAAAGTGGATATCCCTGTCTTGTTCCTGATTTTAAGAGGAATGCTTGTAGGTTTTGCCTCTTGAATATGATTGGCAGTGCATTTGTCGTACATGGTCTTTATTACGTTTAGGTGCATTCCTTCTATTCCCACTTTGCTGAGTTTTTTTTTTTAAATCATTAATAGGTGTTGGATTGTATCAAATGCTTTTTCTGCATCTGTTAATATGATCAGGTGGTTTTTATCCTTCATTTTGTTTATGTGTTGAATCACATTTATTGATTTGTTAATGTTGCATCAACTTTGAATCCCCTGGATAAAACCCACTTGATCATGGTGTATGATCTTTTTAATGTATTGCTAAATCTGGTTTGCTAATATTTTGTTGAGGATTTTAGCATCTATATTCATCAGGTACATTGGCCTATCATTTTCTTTATTTTTATAGTGTCTTTATCTGGTTTTGGAATTAGGATAATGCTGGCCTCATAAAATGAGCTTGAGAGTCCTCCCTCTTCTTGAATTTTTTAGAATAGTTTGAGAAGAGGTGTTAGTTCTTCTCAGAACGTTTGGTAAATTACACCTGTGAAGCCATCTGGTCCAGGACTTTGTTTGTTGGGAGTTTTTTGATTACTGCTTCAATTTCTTTAGGTGTAATCTGTCTATTCCAATTCTCTGATTCTTCCCGATTTATTTTTGGGATATTGTATGTTTCTAGGAATTTATCCATTTCATCCAGGTTGTCCAGTTTGTTGGTATATAGTTTTTCATAATATTTTCTTACAATCTTTTGTGTTTCTTTGGTGTCAGTTGTTATTTCTCCTCTTTCATATCTGATTTTATTTATTTGGGTCCTCTCTCATTTTTTCTTGATGAGTCTGGTTAAAGGTTTATCAATCTTGATTATCTTTTCAAAGAACCAGCTCTTGGGCTCATTGAACTTTTGTATATTTTTAAGACACTGTTTCATTTATTTCTTCTCTGATCTTTATTATTTCCATCCTTCCAGTCACTTTGCTTGTTGTTCTTTTTCTAGTTCCTTTAAGTGTAAAGTTAGATTGTTTATTTGAGATTTTTTTTGTTTCTTGAGATAGGCCTGTAATGCCATGAATTTCCCTTTTTGGATTGCTTTCCCAGAGTTCTGCAGATTTTTTATTGTTGCATCCTCATTTTCATTTGTTTCAAGGTATCTTGATTTCTTCCTTGATCTCGCTGTTGACCTATTCATTGTTTAATAACATGTTCTTTAGCTTCCATATCTTTGTGAATTTTTCAGATTCTTTCTTGTGCTTGCCTTCTAGTTTCATAGCATTATGGTCTGAGAAGATGCTTGATATGATTTCAATCTTCTTAAATTTATTGAGACTTCTTTTGTGTCTTAGCTTGTGGTATATCCTTGAAAACATTCCATGTACACTCGAAAAGAATGTATATTCTGCTGCTTTGGGATGAAATAAAGATATCAATTAAATCTATTTTATCTGATGTGTCAATAAAGCTGCTGTCTCCTTGTTGATTTTCTGTTTGGAATGTCTACCCGTTGATATCAATGGGGTGTTAAAATCCCCTACTATCGATGCACTTCTGTCAATCTCTTTTTTTTTTTAAGATTTCATTTATTTATTTTCAGAGAGAGGAGAAAGGAGGGAGAAAGAGCAATGTATGGTTGCCTCTCACATGGTCCTCACTGGGGACCTGGCCCGCAACCCAGGGATGTGCCCTGACTGGGAATCGAACCGGAACCCTCTGGTTCCCAGCCTGAGCTCAATCCACCAAGCTATACCAGCCGGGTGTCAATCTCTTTTTTAAATGTCCATCAGGGTTTTCTTTACATATTTGGGTACCACTATGATGGGTGCATAAATATTTACTACGGTTATATCTTTTGTTGGATTATTCCCTTTATGGGAAGGACATTATGTAGTGTCCTTCAGTGTCTCGTATTATAGTCTTGGTTTTAAAGACTATTTTCTCAGATATAAGTACTGCTACCCCAGTTTTTTTGTGCTTTCCATTTGCATGAAATATTTCTCATCCCTTTACTTTTAATCTGTGTGTGTTTTTAGTTTTGAGGTGGGTCTCTTGGAGACAAAATACATATGGGTCTTGTTTTCTTATCTGTAAGTCTTTTGATTGGAGCATTTAAGCCATTTACATTTAAAGTGATTATTGTTAGATATGTATTTATTTCATTTTACTTTTATCTATTTTCCTCCTCCTTTTCTTCCTCCTCCTCATTTTTTTCTTCTTTGTCCTCATCTCCTCTTCCTCCTCTTTTTCTCCTTCTCCTCCCCTCCTCTACCTCCTCCCCTCCTCCTCCTCCTCTCCTCCTCCTCATCATTCTCCTTCTTCTCCTTCTCCTCCTCCCTCTCCCTCCTCTTTCTTCTTCTTCTTCTTCTTCCTCTTCTTCCTTCTTTCTTCTTCTTCTTCTTCTTCTTTCTTCTTTCTTCTTTCTTCTTTCTTCTTCCAAGCCCTTTAAATGAACTCCTTTACCTTTTTCTTGTCTGGAAAGTTCTTTATTTCTCCTTCAATTGAAAATGATAAGCTTGCTAGGTAAAGTAGCCTTGGTTATAGGTCCTTGCTTTTTATCACCTTGAATATTTCATGCCAATTCCTTCTTACCTGTAATGTTTTTGTTGAGAAATTAAATAATAGTCTAATGATAGTTCCCTTGTAGGTAACTAACTGCTTTTCTCCTGTGGCTCTTAAGAGTCTTTTGTTGTCTTTAAGCTTTGCCATCTTAATTATGATGTGACTTGGTGTGGGCCTCTTTGGGTTCATATTGTTTGGGACTCTGTGCTTTCTGACTTGTATGTCTTTTTCCTTCACCAGGTTAGGGAAGTTTTGGTTCATTATTTCCCTTGCTCACTCTCTTCTCCTGGTATGCCCACGATGTGGATGTTATTACACTTCATGTTGTCCCAAAGTTCCCTTAAACTATTCTTGTTTTTTAAAATTCTTTTTTCTCTTTGCTGCTCTGCTTGTATGTTTTTTTCTACCTTGTCTTCCAAATTGCCGATTCACTCCTCTGCGTCATCTAAGCTACTGTTTATTCCTTCCAGTGTATTATTTATTTCAGATATTGCGTTCTTTATTTCTGACTGGTCCTTTTTTATGGTTCCTATGCTTCCCCCCCTTCTGTTGAGCATCCTTATAATCATTAATCTAAACTCTATATCTGATAGATTACTTGCATCCATTTTATATAGCTTTTCTTTTTTTAAAATTTTTTATTTTCCCCCCTAAGTACCGACAGTATACAATAGCATATTCCTTTAAGGTGTACAACACGGGCCATTCTGCATTCACATTGCTTACAATGCGATCACCCCACAGTCTGTTCATTAGAAACTTATACCTCTACCCCACCCCAAACAAAACAAAATGCACAAACATGTGTAACATTGTCATCCCAGTAATTACCTTTTCTATCACTGTCTATCATTCAGGGAAGTTTCACCGCAATGGAACAAAGTCATCCCAGGCAAGTGTCTCTGCGCCAGTGCAGAGGACGCCTGCTTCACTTCATGGAGATATTAGAATTGGCTGGGAACTGGTGGGCTGGGTGGGAGCTGCCCCATGCACAATTTCTGAGTCCACCCAATGGCCCTTCATTGGCACAGGAGTCCATCCTTGGCGCGGCAAAGGGCCCAGTCCTGGGCGGTGTTCAGACAGAAGAGGAAGGAAGAGAGGAGACAGATGATAGGGTTTCCAAAGAAAGCCCCCTTCTGCTGCTGTGACTTGAGAGGAGGCCAGGCTCCCTGGTGGATGGACACGCATTCCGCCCTCCCCCCCCACCCCCCGCCGCCTGTTGGTCATGAGCTGATCCCCAGCTCTTCTTCTGGAGAATTCTCTTGCCTTTTCGTTTGGGGCCTGTTTCTTTGACTTCCAATTTTGGCTGCCTTTTTTTGTTTGTTTCTGTGAATTATGTAGATCTACAAAAATTGTGGTGCATGTGTCTGCATGTGTCAGATGCTGCATGTGTCTGGCCCTGGGCATCCTGTTTGGCGCTATCAGCTATCCACAGCTTGTGGCTCCCTCTTCTGGATTTGGGTGTGTGTAGAAAAAATCAAGCTGCGCACCAAGCCCAGTTTTTACCAGCGCTGGGCCTGGGGCAGGGTCAGTAAAGTCTCTAGATCACCCAGAAGGTCTGTCACATCCTGCAGGCTTTCTGTTGGCTTAATCACTGAAAGTGCCTCCACCTGACCTACTCAGCATTTGGGCTTAAGCTGCACAGGGTGGGGAGCAAGGGATTTCTCCAGGTGGGGCTATTGCTTTTCCTCAGGCTAATATTGCTTGGAGGGGAGTGCTCTGCCCAAGAAAGATGACTTCTGCAGTATGGGGAATGACTGAGCACAGGGATCCTGGTGGCTGACCCCTCAGCTTTCTCTTCAGAGCGACCAAACCCAGACTCTCCTCACATGGCTCTAGTCCCCTATACTCTCCCAATGCCAGAGCCCAGGGTAAGTGGCTGCAAATGAAATTTTGTGTATAGGCCCTTTAAAGGGCTCTCTGTATCTCTGGCTGTCTGTTCCTGGTGGACAGAAATCCTGCCACTTTTCACAGCCAGATGTTATTTGGGTTCCTTTCCCCATTCTGGTGCTGTAGACTGGGGAGCCCAACCCCTTAGTATAGACCCCATACTTCTCAGGGGGAATACTGCCCACCCCAGCCACTGAAATATCCCTCCTGAACTTTGGCTGCTGCCCCAAGGAGCCCAGTCTGCCCTATTGCACCTCTGCACTTCCTGCCAGTCTCATTGTGGTGATGTGGTCCATAAGTCCTTGGTTATAAGGCTTCTCTCCAGCTAGAGTTCATTTGGTTATTCAAGATGGTTTTTCTGTAATTTAGTTGTAATTCCAGTTTGGTCCTGGGTGGGGATTAGTATAGCTTTCATCTACTCTGCTGTCATCTTGGATCTTCCCTGGCACTTTTTATTGAAAATCAAAAAATCCTTTGGCATAGACAAATTAGTCTATCAATCAATCAAATATTTATGGAATCCTCTTACTTTTTTAAAAAAAGTTTTAATTAATTTATTTTTAGAGAGAGGGGAAGAGAGGTAGAAAGAGAGGGAGAGAAACATTGATGTGAGAAAGAAACATCAACCAGCTGCCTCTTGCATGCATCCCAACTGGAGACTGTACCCGCAGCCCAGGCATGTGCCCTGACCAGGAACTGAACCAGTGGTCTTTTGCTTTGAAGAACAATGCCCAGCCAATTGAGCCACACTGGTTAGGGCAACCTCTTATTTTTAAAAAAAAATTAATATTTATTATTTCAAAGAAACACATGTAAATAGTTTTAAGAAGTCAAATAGTTCTACACTAGTTATGACAAGAGTTATGACAAGAAAAGTGTAAGCAGTTCTTTATTCCACTCTTCCCTACTTGGATTTTTACTTCCCAGAGCTGCAACTTCCAACACTTTTAGTTCTTTCTTACATTATTTATTTCCACATGTCAGAATAATCTGTTTATCCCATTTGTCTCTTTTATTTTCCAATTTTAGATCTAACCCTCTGACCTCCTACTGAAGAAAGTGAGAATTTAGCTCTTACATCACCTTCCCCACAAACAAACCTGCCTCTCTTTTTATTTTCCCAATAGCTCCATTTTTCAAGTCAATATTCAGTGTTTGCACTATGAGAAACAGGTAAATATTTTTCAAGCCCAGCCAAACAGTGAACTCAGATTCTATTTTCTTTCTTGTGAAGCGTTTTGGTTTCTCAGATATTAATAGTTGTCTCATCTGGTCATCTATTCATTTGCTTAGTTTCCTGGGTACTTATGACTCCAATCCCTACTGGAGCTATGAAAGTCCAGGATCTTCTAAATATACTCAAACATGTTAGGGGTTTGATTTCACTTCTTGCTTTCCTGGAGATATCCCTCTTGGATATTTCTCTCTTCTGGCTCCAGGATGAACTGGTCACATTATTGTCTGGAGCTTCCTTCTTTGCTGAATCCCTTGCTTCTTGGGTCCCAGGTCTCCTTCCTGTTTTGTTCCCATGTTTTGGTGCAGCACACCTTTCTGTAGTTTCTTGATGGAGGATATATAGGGGGAATAATACAAATTGCATTAGTATTACATATAAGAGGAAATAAAGAGCAAATTCTCTATCTTATCACAGGTTGCGTTTCCTGTGAAGCAGATTCTGAGGAGGAAATTAGTATGCAGGAGGCCTGTTAGGGATACTGTTGGGATTGGTACTCCAGAAGGGAAGGAATCAGGATTGGGAAGAGGGAGAAGCTGAGCTGTGATGCAGTCTCAAGGAGGCCTCAGATGGCCCTGTGAATTGTTCTGGGCTGGGATGAGCCTTCAGAGTTGTCCCAAATTGGGGTGAGGATGCCAGGGCTTTATACACCCACAATCAGGCATTGGGTTTTGGCTACTCTAGGAAGTGGGTGTGGGCATGAGGAAGGCACCAATCTTTAGCCAAGGTAATCCCTGTAGGGGTTCAGGGGGGACCTGGGCAGCACATCACAGCATCCATCACAGTCTACCCTGTGCTGCTTGAATCTACCACCTGGTAAAAGGTTGTAGATCCAGGGGGTTCCTTACAACCAATATTCTCCATCTCTCCTGCAAAAGTAGTCAAGGTGACCGCTGCTGATGAGTGTCCTCAGCACTCCCCGCCTCTTAGTCCTGTACGTCATCCCCATAGTGACACACACATTATGCTCCTGGATCCAAAATGTGAAGTGACTGCTCCTCATTTATCCTGGCTGTACCCAACATATTTGAATCATAAGGGCCACTCCCATTTCTGTTCTTGCTCATCGGTCACTTGAACTTAAGGAGGGTAAGTAAACAAAGAGTTCAAAGACACACTGTATATAATACTATTTGGGCTTTGGGACATGGACAGGGAACCTCCCTAAAGTATCATAGTCTTCACGGTCCTTGGGATGAACTAGGGCATGCCCAGGGACAGAAAATGCAGTCCAGAGGAAGCGGTCCCTTGGGAGAACTGTGCTCCTAGAGAGACATCCTGTTTACTCTGAGTCATTTCTGAGAGAGTCAGCTCATGTTTTCTGGTAATTTGCTAATGACATGGTATCTCTATTAAATATGTATATAGAGAGGTAAAAATAGGTTGAACATTTTCTAAATAGCTTTGGCTCAAAGCGAAGTGGTGAAAGAGTTGTTGGCCCTTTTTAAGGCAAAATAAAGGTGCTCTTCATCATTCCCAACCACCCTCATAAACCTTATACTTCACCCCAGGACAAACAAGAAATCCCCCAACTGAAGAAAATAAAAACGCTGTTCTTGACTGGATTGCTTTAGAAATATGCTTGGATGTCAGAGTTCCAACTTTTCTGGGACTCATTCTTACAGAGTCTAACCCTTGTGGTTTTTTGGTAGGAGGTAATTTCTGTGCTGGTTATGATTTGAAGGAGCTGGCCCACAGCTCAACCTTGCTTAAATTGGAACAAGATGTCACCAGTGGTCTTACTCTCATAGTAGGCACTTGAAAATAGATTCTTGTCAGACAGAGGGGTTCAGACCATTCTGTGGGACTTCTGTTAGTTTCCATGACTAGAAATGACACCACCATTCTTTCACTGCATTTTGAGTGCCTGGTACCATGTAGGAAGAGTGAGTTGTTATGGGTGGATTTTTTTTTCAAGAAATGAAGGCAATGGCAAAGAAGTTTTCATAAAAACAAGTGACAAATTTCACTCAAGTTACTGACACATAAAAGGAAAAAATTAGTTTGTGCTTTGAAGCTAACCAGAAACAAATGGGACTGGTTCTCCAAAGGAAAAGTTGGAGTTTAGTTATGATACATCCCCTCCCAGACATCTAGGAAATTATACATACTGTACCCTCTGTTTATAAGAATATGAATAACATGATTGTGTGCACAGGGTCAATTACAGTTCAGATGAGAATTTACTGCTGTTAAGTAGCAACTGCATAAAGGCAGAAAGAGCTGCTGTTAACCCTTTATTCACATGATCCAAATGCCTTCCTTTTCAGAAACACTTAGATTGAAATCTCCTTGAAGCCAAGAACTGTATCTTTGGTATCTTTAAATACCTCCCACACCCAGTGTGGGACATGGTGGCTGGCACACAGTAGGTATTCAAGGGAATGACTGAATCCCATGTAATGAAGGAGGGAAGCAGTGTCTGTGTCTTACAGTGAGAAGTGGGAGTGCTTTTATTTTGGCTGCATTTTTCCAAGTCCCCTGTGTGCTGAGCAACTGAGTGCTACAAGAACCATGAACTTGCTCTAAGTCCAGCCACTTCCTCCACGTCTCTCAATCTGGTAGCGCTATTTGCAGCCGCCACACTATCCTCACAGCAGTGACTGCTGGAGTTAGGCCCTGTGCCTCCGTTCCGTTTACCTTCCCAGCCACCCAGGAGTGAGCACTGTTTTCAGTCTGGAGATAAGGAAAGTGTGGCCCAGAGGGGTTGAGCAGCTTACCTGAGATCATGTAGTAAGTGACATGATGAAGATTCACACTCAGGCTGGTCTGAGCCCAAAGGACACCTCACCATGCCACCCTCCATGAGCTTCCCAAAGAAATCATGCTTTGTTTCTAAAGCCACACCATTTGAAGCACCAGATAGTCACAGTCCAAGAGCTTGGGAGTAGAAATCAGGCCAGCCTGCGGGGGCGGTGGGGGTGGGTTGGGGTTTTTGGGTAAATCACAGCCCTTCACTGGAGAGTTCTACTTAAAACATGGTTACCCAGGGCAGCCGTCAGCAGCGGAACACCAGGAAAGCCAGCCTTAGGAAAAGACGTGGGAGGAAGAAAGAAGCTAAAGGGGGGGCGGGGGTGGAGGGATGCTGGACAGGGCCAGAGCAGCCCAGGGTGTGGAGGACAGGGATGGGGAAGGAGGGAGGTGGTGTTTTGCACCCCCACCCTTACTGCCAACCCTCCGTGGGAGGAGGGTGGGGTCCATTAAGAGAAGATTTGTTTATAAGCACCTCGGTCTTTTACAGCACCAGCTGATGGCGCCACTTCCTTCTCTTCCAGTTTAAGGCCCCTCTGAGTCACTGTGCTGGTCCAGCCACCTGCAGTCCCCAAACTGGGGCTGGGGAGGAAACTCAGTGCAGCAGAATAAGCATGCGTATTGGAGTCAGACGGATCCAGCTGTGATCTGGCCCAGCTGTGGGCAGATTACCTAACAGCTCTGTATCCTCCTTGGGAGTAATAATACCCACCTTATACAACTCTGTGAGGATCGAAATGAGTCTAAGCATGTGAGGTATTTAGAAGAATGCCTGTCACCAAAGAAATATTCCGTGACTATTAGTTCCTGTTCTAAGCTCACACATCCTCAGTCACCCAGTTAGGGGACTGTTCTACATGGTGACCCATTTTGAGTCAGCTGGGGCAGGTGGGGGTACACTTGGGCTCAGACTTGAGCACTACAGAGAAGAAGGGGGACTTTTGCGGCCCTTCTTCTCTTGTGTTTCTAAGTGTGATCCTGGCTTGAGGAGTGGCAGTAATAAATCAATGAAGGCATGGATGTCAACAGGTCTGTTCCACATTTACTGAAGACCAGCTATGTGCCAGACACTGTACTTGGGGCAGAAAAATGTACAACACACGGCCCCTGCTCTCAGGGACCTGACATCCCATCTGAAGAGATAGACACATTACGTGAGTTGAATATTATGTGTTAAATGCTGTGACAATGATATCCATAAAATGCTAAGACAGGGTAGAACAGGAACAATGAGCACAATCCAAGAGCTGAAGATAACCTCCTGAGGAAGGTGTTGCTGTTGTTGAGTCGCAAAAAATAAGTAGAAATTAGCTAGTGTGGTGACTTAGTACTTGTCAACTTGACTAAGTTGGACCTACGTTCCCCGGAACTCCCTTCCCTACACGGTCCGGGCCCGGACTGACCACCAGAGCAGTGTGTCTGAGGCCTGGAAGCTGGAAGAGAAGCAGCAGTCATGTTTATGCTCAGAGCATTGATGCAGGGCCAGCTCTAGCTTGTACTGTGGCTGCAGATCTGTTGTCTTACCTTGTTGGGGTGGGACAGCAACTGGGCCTGCAGGGACTTCCATTCCCACTGGATTCCTCCATCACCCTCACTCCGACTCCTGGCCAGGTGTGTGTGTAGCTCTGTGATGAAGGAAGCCAACTTCCCCAGCAGCATCGTTGACATTAGAGGCATGAAACACTAGACTGGATTCCTTCATCCTCTGTGGTCCCAGCTTATCCCTGTGGGTTCAGGTTTGCCCGTGCTTTCCCCACTTCATGTCTGTCTTTCCTTCCCAACTGCCTGCCCTGCTGACCTCAGGCCCAGTACCAGGTGCAGAAACAACAGTCACGCATTAACTTGTTAACCAGCTCTGTGGTTGTATTCCTCTGGCTGGAACTCGACAGGTAAGACAGTTAAAGATAGCTCCGAAAAAAATGGACCAGGCAGGAAAATAAATGAGCAGCATCGTGAAATGGTGGAGTGTATGCAGAGAAGCACAGGCAGCTTGATATTTCTAGAAATAAAATGAGATACAGGGAGAGAAAGATGAGAGCAGAGAGGGAAGGAATGGCTAGGCCTCGCGAATGCCATGCTGGAGGTTTGGCCAGTGCAAGAAACAGCTGAAGGAAGGAAGGAAGCTTGTAAATGTGTAATAAAGCTGCTGTGAGCAGTTAACTTAATCTATTATCCTAGTTGTTCTCTGAAAATTGTTCCACATGAAGAACCTTCTTTAAAATATACTACTTGCTGTACCGAATGTTGTCTTACATTGCCAGATAACAAGATAGGTAATGCATTCTATGGGGATGGAAGAGGCTATCGTGGCTAATAAATAAACCACAGCTCTTAGTGGCTTAACACCACAAAGGATTTTGCTTGCTCATGTCATGCTGGTCAGACGGTTTTCCTTGGTAGCTCTTTATCGAGCAGATCTCAGGGTTCCAGGGTCCTTTTATCTTGTGACCACCCCCTGCCCCCAGCCCCCTGCAATCTTGAGAGTGTGGTCTATGAGCTTGCCAAGAGAGGGGAAGAGACTGGAGACAGTCATGCTGGTGGGGGCAGGGTGGGTCTTGGGTAGGGCCTGGCAGTGGCTTCTGTAACTTCCCACTGCTCTGCTCGCCTGGTGCCCGGTCACTGCTCAGAGGCAGGAACTGGGGGTGGGGAGGGACAGAAGGTGGGAGCTGGGAAATGCATAGCTTATGTCTGCCGCCCTTATCTGCTTGGGAGCTTTAGTTTCTGGTCCATCCCAGTGTGAGAGGAACGCTGTTAACACGTGGTTGGAACTTGCCCCGCTCCACAGACGTAACGTTTCCAGTTGTGACTAGGTCTGTGTCTGAAAGAAAACCACCAGACCTACACACTTTGTAGACATGTGCTGGATTAAGTAGGTGAAATCGAACCGTTTATTGTATCAGTTGTTGCAATTGCTGTATTACAAATTCCAGGCCAAGGCCTTAAACTTGAAAAGGGGCCTATTTTTTTTTTTTTCAATTTTCTAGTGATCGCAATTGTAAAATTTTCACATCAGTGTCTTAAAGGTCAAAATGATAAAGTGCTTTGAAAACTCTAAGATACTGTACAAAAGATAGTCATGTTTTAATTTCCTTGTGGAGAACCTCAGGTTAAGCATATGACAGAACAATAGTTAAATTTGTGTCACCTTGAACAGGACATGGTACCCAGATATTTGGTTAAAGAGCAGTCTAGATGTCACTGTGAAGATATTTTTTGAGTTGAGATTAACATTTAAATCAGTGGATTCTGAATAAAGCAGATTGCTCTTCTAATGTGAGTGGGCCTCAGCCAATGGGTTGAAGGCCTTAAGAGAACAAGACTCCGGTCCCCTGAGAAAGAAGGAATTCTGCCTTCAGACTCCAGCTGCAACATCAACGCTTCCCTGGCTCTCAAGCCTGCTGACCTGCCCCACAAATGTTAGAATTGCATGAGCCAATTCCTTAAAATAAATGTGTGTGTGTGTGTGTGTATACACATGTCTTATTGGTTCTATTTCTCTGGAGAACTCTAACTAACAGAGACATATTTTCTGAGCAACAGCAAACTTCAGTAATCTGCATCTATATATTTGCACTTATAGATCTAAAAAATGTCCTTTGAGAGAAACCAACCCAGTGGATTAAGGAACCTGATGCTTCTTACTGATTAACTTTGGCCATCTTCTGGTTTCTCCTACTTGCTACAAATCCTTTGTGATGTGTTCCACTTCTTCATTCTCAGCTTGAGGGCAGAGCAGCCAAAAAACTCTTAAGTAGGAGAACCCATAATCCAGCCATAAATCCAGGACTGTTCAATCTCTGCAAAGGATTGTTCGTATTTCCTACAAACTCTAATTTTGACTCTGATGAGGAATTAAATTCATGTTAGGTACACATGAGATGTATTCCCAGAAACAAAGGAAATTGGCACTAACTACTATTAAATAGCATTTAGGACACACGCCAATGGAAGAAATGAGAATTTAAAATATGACTGAGACTGTCTCTGACCTGCCCCTCTCCGCCCAGACTTGGCTGGAGTTCTGACGCTCTGTGCGATGTTCCATGCTTGGAAAATGGTTGGATATTTGAACAAGAAGGGTCACCCAAAGAATAAAATGTCAGCTTTATGAAGGTGATTTGTATTGCCGAAGGTCTTAGCTCCTAAATAATGCACATTGAAGGACCCCAGTCCTGCAAAGAAGTAATAATGCTGCACATGTAGCAGTCCTTAGAGCATGTCAGAAAGCTTTCATGTCTGTTGAAGGAATTAAAATGAAACAAAAGTGAGAAGCCATGAAGAACTACACATAAGATAAAAAATCTAATCTGGGATACACGTTAGGATGCATCTCATTCTTTTCCTTATTATATTACATGACAGTGAGTTTGAAGAGATTAAAAAGGAAGGAAGGAAAGAGGAAGGCCAATTAGTTAAAATCATTCAGATCATTTTTACATACTCTCTTCTTTTTTCAAAAGCTGGGTAGGCAATATGCATCTCCTGGATGAAAATGACCCATTATAAACCTCATAATGTCAGAAATTTGAACCCTATTTATCACCCACATAAAGACAAAAACTATAGCATTTGCAGCTGTAGCTAGGACTTATGTTAGAGGAGGTAAACGTGAAACAGACAGCAATATAAGCGTGGATTTAAAACTAAGACTTTTATCACAGAAGGCACAGATGAAAACAAATGAGGGAACAGAAAAGAAATTTGTACACACTGAGGAAATACGGTTAGTTAGGGACCCAGCAGGCTCCTCATGCATGGCTCTCAAATCAGACATTTTCCTCAAGATACAGTTTAAACTTAGCATATCAGTGTTGTGCCTTAATATTCTATAGGATGGTAGGAATTACGTCCTGGGGAACTTGTCCTAAGTCGGGGTTTTGTTTCTGATTGTGTGTCCTTGGGTAAGTCAATAATCTCCCCAGGCCTCAGTTTCCTCATCTGTAGGTCTTTAAATTCTCTCTGGCATTAAAATTCTATGATTTTATGAAAATAATTTCACATAAACTTTACTTTACATTTCAATACAGTTCAACCATAAATACTCAAACAGATATTTATTAAGTACAGTAATTCCTCGTTATCCATGGAGGATTGGTTCCAGAACTCCTTGTGGGTACCAAATCCACGCATGCTCAAGTCCCTTACTGAAACATGGCATATTTGCATATCACCTACACACACCCTCCAGTAAGCTTTAAATCATCCTTAGATCACTTATAACACCTAAAATAATGTAAATGCTATGCAAATAGTTGTATACTAAATAGCGAATAATGACAAGAAAAAAAAAAAGCTGTACATGTTCAGTACAGATGTACCCATCCTAGCCTTAGTCCATGGTATACATCAGACCACCACATAGTAACTACCATGTATATGTCAGCAACAGTGTAACATTAAAAATATATATATTTTTGATCCATGGTTGGTTGAGGCCATGTATGTGGATACAGAGGGCTGACTGTACTAGTGAGCAAGACACTACATTAGCTACTAGAGGTCGGTGAGTATGAAAGCCTGCCTTTTTGAAAGATATATTTCATTGATTATGCTATTACAGTTGTCCCAACTTCCCCCTTTCCCCTTTCTACCCAGTAGCCCCTTATCCCCTATTCCCTCTAGCAATCCCCCCAACCTTAGTTCATGTCCATGGGTCATGCATATAAGTTTTTCAGCTATTCCATTTCTTCTACTGTTTACTTCTACCTGTCTATTCTGTAACCACCAATTTGTACTTCTTAATCCCTGCACCTTTCCCCGCATGCTCCTCCTTCCTCCTCCCAACTGATAACCCTCCAAACAATCTCCAAATCTATGATTCTGTTTTTGTTCTGTTTGTTTGCTTAGTTTGTTTTTTTTAGATTCAATTGTTGATAGTTGTGAATTTATTGCCATTTTAATGCTTGTAGTTTTGATCTTCTTTTTCTTCAGTAAGTACCTTCAACGTTTCATATAATAATGGATTGGTGATGATGAACTCCTTTACCTTTACTTTGTCTGGGAAACACTTTATCTGCCCTTCCATTCTAAGTGATAGCTTTGCTGAATAGAGTAATCTAGGTTGTAGGTCTTTGCTGTTCATGACTTCAAATACTTCTTGTCAGTCCATCTAGCCTGCAAAGTATCTTTTGAGAAATTAGCTGACAGTCTTATGGGAATTTCTTTGTAGGTGACAATCTGCTTTTCTCTTGCTGCTTTTAAGATTCTCTCTTTATCTTTAACCCTTGGCATTTTAATTATTATGTGTCTTGGTGTGGTCCTCTTTGTGTCTGTCTTGTTTAGGACTCTTTGTGCTTCCTGGAGTTGTATGTCTTTTTCCTTCACCAAATTGGGAAAATTTTATTTCATTATTTTTTCAAATAAGTTTTTAATTTCTTGCTCTTTCTCTTCTCCTTCCAGCAGCCCTATGATTTGAATGTTGGTACATTTGAAGTTGTCTCAGAAGCTCCTTACCTTATACTCATTCTTTTGGGGATTCTTTTTTCTTCTTGTTGTTCTGATTGAATGTTTTTTCTTCTTCTTTATGTTCCAAATCATTGATTTGATTCCCAGCTTCATCCACTGCACTGTTGGTTCCCTGTAAATTTTTCTTCATTTCACTTAATGTAATCTGCATTTCTGCCTGGGTCTTTTTTATGCTGTTGAAGTACCCAGTGATTTCCTTGAGCATCTTAATAACCAGTGTTTTGAACCCTGCATCTGATAGATTGCTTATCTCCATTTTGTTTAGTTCCTTTTCTGGAGTTTTATTCTGTTTTTTCATTTGGGCCATGTTTCTTTGTCTCCTCATTTTGGCAGCCTCCCTATGTTTGTTTCTATGTATTAGATAGAGCTTCTTTGATTCCCTGTCTTTGTAGCATGACCTATTGTAAAAAAACACACCAGTAAGTTGTATAGGGTAGAGCCTTAGGTAATCACCAGGGTGGGGACACCCATGTGAACCAAGTTGAAGGAGTCTCTGATATGGAATTGCTGCTCTGTGGCTCTGTGTGGGGGAGGGCTCAGAAAGGAGACAATGCTGCTGCCTGGCCTCTGGAGATTTGTCTGGGAGGAAGACAAATCCTCAGCTCTTGCCATGATGCCAGACACTTCAGTTACTCTCCAGATGCCACTGGTGCCTTTCTAGCTGTTGTGCTGGTGCTGGACCTCAGAGGGAGTGAGTCTGTGTAAGTCCTAAGTCCTTTTGGGCCCTTTAAGAGGAGACTCCTGAGAATTCTGCAGTTTCTTCAGCTGTCACACTCCCCACTGGTTTTTACAGCTAGAAGTTATGGGGGCTTATCTTCCTGGCACTGCAACCCTGGATTGGGTGGTCTGTTTTAGGGCTGGGACCCCTATTCCTCCCAATTTTTACCCACCACATGTGTGTGTGTAACCACCCACTCTGAGTCCTCACATCTCTGTCTGTGCATCTCCACCCCTCCCCCCCGTCTGGGTGAATGCAATTTCTGTAATTCCTTGGTTGTCAGACTTCCATACAACTTGATTTTCTGACAGTTCTGGGTGATAGTTGTCTTGTAGTTTAGTTGTAATTTTTACTGTGGTTGTGCAAAAAGACGAGTTGTGTTTATGTGCACCTCCATCATATAGGCCACATGCAGCACAGAAACAATAGGGAGGGAAATCACAGCTCCCAGCTTCTCCCTTGAAGGCCTGCCTTTTGTCTCTAGGAAAAAACCCTCAGAAAAGGCGAAAGTTGTGACATGAAGTAAATACAAGAAAATCCCAGAACCCATTTAGGGAAGTCTTGTATCCTTCTTATTGGGATGGTGGACTGTGTGCTGAAAGAAGGAAAGTAGAATGGAGGCTCAAAGGGAAGTGACTTCACATATCACCAGAGACAGAGGAGAGCTATGCAGAGGAGGAAAACTCAGCGACGTCCTGGATAAAACGAGTATTCCTCTTGAGCAGGGTTATAAGCTGTGTCGAGGAACAGGGAAGATGAGATGGTACGTGTAGACAATTTACAGAGGGCCTTGATTCAAAACAGAGAGATTGACTCTAAGCACTTCTGAGGAAGGGAATCTCAGGATGTCATGTGACAGATAAATCAGAAAACAGAGAAGAAGTGTAGGGACATATCTATTCAGAAGACCTTGGAAATAGCTGGTGATTGGCTGCCTTCTTAATTCTTGCCCAGGTTGAGCCTCGAGCTTGCTGTAAATAGGGTAAGTAAATGTGGTTATGGAAAGTCTTTGGTACTAAGATTTGCTACTCCTGAAGGTGCTTACTTATTTTGCTGGGGTCTTTCCCCTTGAACTAGCTTTCCAAGCCAGCTATTGACACAGCCCACAGTGGGGGCATTTGATTTTCCTCTTGGCTGATCTCCCATTGCTGGATTTCTTTTTCCAATGGTTTGCTACGTGTCTGGATGAAATGGCTCTGAAGGAAGTGGCTGTAGATGATCCCTTTTGTCCAGACAAGGATCTACCTCATCATATTGCAAATAGGAGAACCATGAATCCCTCTGGCTTTAATTGTTGACCTAATTGCTTTTTAATTTTTTGGCTGGCCTAGAAGGCAAAACAAATGAGGTCAAAATATGTATTCTTAGCTATTTGTCATAATCATAATAATTAAATGATCATTGCTATTATACCAGGAAGAGCATGTTAACAAGACGTGCTCTCGTTTTCTTTACTTCTTTTTTACCTGCCTGCCCATTGTTTGTGTAAGCAACTCCCAGCATTTTGTATGCCTTCTTGAAGTGGCAGCCTCAGAAATTTCACACAACAGGGCGTAGGGCAGCAATCCTGAAGAAAGGGCTGGGGGACTTGGATTATGTCTCACTGAGTATTTATTTGGGAGTGGCTCTGTTAGGAAAAGCAGAGATATGAAAGTCTGCTGTCCTCCCTATAACTCCTATGTTTACCCCTCTCAAGGGCATTTGCTAACTGACTCTTCCTTCTTTCTATTTTTGCTTTGGGTTATTGAGTCACCGAATGGCCTTTTCTTGTTTTGCTGCTTTCTTCCTCAGCATTTTTGTTCTCTTGTCTATCTTGGGCGAAATTTCTGTGTGTTTGAGTTTTTACTAGAAGGTTTTGTTGGAATTTTTTTCATACCTACTTTTCCTATTGCATTTTCATTTACATAATCTTGCCCTTATGCAGATTAAACAAGGGATCATTCATACTTAAGTTATAGATGATTGGATACTGATGCACATGTGAGAACAGATGTTTTCATGCAAGTATGGCTGTCAAAGTTAATTCAACTCAGTTTGCAACTGCTATTTCAGTGAAATTTGGATTTTTCAGCTCTCACTCTTTCCTGGTTGTGGCATTTTGTTTATTTGGAAATATAATATCCACTACAGAGCAGAATTATATGTTATCCCCTTCTGGTTGACATCTTTGCCTGGCTAACTTTAAGTTTTCAGTATGTTCAAATATGATGTTTCTAGAGTGGGCAGGAAAGCTCAGTTTATGGTAGTTATATTCTTCTAAACAGTTGCCCTAGAAATGATATAGTTTTTAGTAAGGTTATCACATTGCTTTATCTGGAGAACAACTAAAATACACACATATGCACACACACCACAATGCAAACCTTATGCTGAACAAAGAAAAATTACAGTGCACAAAGGGAAAAAAATACAAAAAGTAAAAAAAGGCAGAGCAAAAACCTTCTCAAAGTCATACATTTGTTTAAAGTTGCTAAATTACACATTTTGGACCCTTAAAATGTTTGTGAAGAGTGCTCTGAAATTATTAGACTACAATAATACTTTGAATGAAAATAACATTTTGAGATTCTGTAACACGGAGCTTGAGTGTGGGCTTGTGGAAGGAGGAAGCGCAGCCGTGAGTGAGAGACAAAAGTATGGCAAAGAGCTGAAGGACTATGTTTTAACATTTAAAGACTGGGTATGGTGGAAGCAAGGAGTGACAGAGCTAACAAGATGGGAGCTTTGGTCAGCGAGAGAAGGTGCTACTTTTTAATGCTTCAAAGGTACTCTAGGGTTCTGCATGGGAGCATGAGTAGTGAAGGTTGCTGGAGCTGAGGCTGGCAGGAACCTAGGTGTTCTTCATGGATGTTAATGTCACTCAGCAAGGTAGCAACTTAAGGTGGGGAACAGAACCATAAGCCAGAGAAAGACTGCCTCTTCTCATTGCCCTCCATAACCATATGTCAATCCATCATCCGTTCAACACTGATTCAAAAATCAATGTGTTTTAAGTATCAGTCATATGCTGGAACTGTGACTAGAGTTACAAAAATACATTGGATGTGATTCCAGAGCATGGGGAGCTCATCACCTAGAGTTTGAGTGCATGCCACGTGTCTCAAGCAAAGCTTGCAAACTCTCAGGGCTTTAAAGGTGAGCTGGCCATGTAAATGATGAAACCAGTAGGTGGAATAAGTAGGAACTGTCTGGCAACTGTGGACAACTGTAGGGCTCAGAGCTCACCTAATGGAGGCAGCCATTATTTCACGTTAGTAACTCTTCTGATTTTTTTAAGTAAAAAATGTAGACTTATAAGGGTAACATTTCTCAACTCTAAAATTTTAGCAAGCAATTAAAAAACATAGTATGGGTCAATGATTTGTGGCTCTGATTTAAATAATTGGAGCTGCAGGCAAACTTGGGTTCCTGTTTTGTTTTGTTCCTAACTTGCTGGTGATTTTAGACAAACTGATGTGGGATAGTAAGAAACTAGGAAAATTCATTAGCAACTGGAATGGGGAAACTGACACTGATCATTGATTCAAACTGGCCTCATCCCAGCAACCTGACTCACCTGTCTCCTTCTCCCTTGCATGGCCACTCCTTTAAGCATTAAGCTCTCAGGACAGTGAGGTTCTGATCAGCATCAAATAATTTTAGGAACAAAGCCTTGGGTCTGTTGATCACAGAGACAGAGTTTCGGTCAAACTAGACATAACATCTAGACCTCAGTTTCATTTCAGCTCCAAGCCCAGAAGAGCAGCAAAACCAGATGAAGCAATGCCATGACTGACATTGGGACCAGATGCAATGACCCGTGACCCCTTACCCTAGCACTGACCAATCAGTAGAGACCATGACTGTGACCCTATAGGCTCATTTTGATTAATCAGCATATTAAAGAATAAACATGGAAAGCTGATGATTATTCTATTTAGATCCTCCCCTGAAACCTCCCCTAAAATTACTGCCTTTAGAAAACAGATAAAAACCCTCAAGACAAGGAACCCAGTGCTCACGCTGTCTCTCTAGAGCACACCTCTGCCTTCTTTCTTCAGGTGTGGTGTAGCTATGCCTTCTCTCTCCTAAGCTTTGATGGTTCCTATGAGACTTGCAACCAGGGGAAGCAATGAGCAATGGCGGCTCATCCTGTACTAACCCCTGAACTTGTACCCAAGGGCCCTTCTTTTGCCTCTGTAACTTGTTTCCTGAGTCCATGAAGCCCAGCTGGCTCACTTCTGCCTCTGTGACTTTCTTTCTAAAAGGCCAAGGCTCGCTTAAATCTTCTCTTCAAGTGTACTTCTGCTTTGCATGCTAAATAAACTTCCTCTTGCACTAGAGTTCTTGACTCTGAATTCTTTGTTTGCTGAACTCAAGAACTGAGAGCCAACAATGCCAGCAACAAAATCACATAAATTCTAATTAGAACTACATGGTTCATTGAACATTTTATTTATTCGTTTAGCTTTGGCTAACCAAGGTTGAACAAGATTTAGTGCTTAATTGTATATTATCACCAGTTCCCAACACATTTCTTTTTTCTTTCCCTATACTTCCTTTTTTAAAAAAGACTTTATTTATTTTTAGACAGGGGGGAAGGGAGGGAGGAAGAGAGGGAGAGAAACATCAATGTGTGGTTGCCTCTCACACGCCACCCCCCCCTCCACTGGGCACCTGGCCCACAACCCAGGCCTGTGGCCTGACTGGGAATCGAACCAGTGACCCTTTGGTTTGCAGGCCAATACTCAATCCATTGAGCCACACCAACCAGGGCTATTATGTTCAGTTTTAATTAAAGCCAAAAAAAGTAAAAATTTCAAAAGGTTATAAAAGTGGAGTGTGGCATGAAATGAAAGTGACTAAAGAAACCTAATTTTAAGAAATCGTTTTTGGAAAGAAGTTTATTAATCTTTAGAAAATTATTTTCCACCTTTACTTGCAGACTTTAATTTCTCTTATTAATTTTAATCTCAGTAAATTGAGGTTTTTTTACTTAATTGCCACCACCAAATTAATTCTAAATAGGTTAGTGTTTATACAGAAAAAAAGTGAAGTCAAAAAACAATAGAAAATATTGGTGAGAATTTTTTAGTAATCTTTTGAGAGAAAAGGGGCTTTCTAATCATAATATTAAACTCAGGAGTTATAAAGGAAAATAATCATAAATTTGATCATAAACTTAAGAAAATCTCTTCATAACAGCAAAATTCATAAACAAAGTAAAAGCACAAACTTATTTACAAAATAATGACAATTGAAAGTTTGATTTCCGTAAAATACAAAGAACGCTTTCCAATTTGTTTTTATAATACTCATAGAAGAACAGGCAGTGTCTAAATAGGCAATTCACATAGAAAGAAATACAAATAGCCAATGAATATAAGATACTCAATATTAATTATTAAAGAGCTTCAGATTGAACAGGAAGTTTATTATTATTTTTTAAAGATTTTATTTATTTTTATTTTTAGAGAGAGGAGAAGGGAGGGAGAAAGAGCAATGTATGGTTGCCTCTCACATGGCCTCCACTGGGGACCTGGCCCGCAACCCAGGCATGTGCCCCAACTGGGAATTGAACCGGGACCTCCTGGTTCCCAGCCCGCGCTCGCCTGCGCTCAATTCACTGAGCCACACCAGCTGGGCTGGAAGTTTATTATTTTTAAGGAAGTAGAATACTTTCAATTGGTCTGCAGAATTATATCAATGTATATTATCTTTTCCACAATTTTAAACTTACTATGTGTACCCCTGAGAGCAGACTCTTTGACAAATGTTTTACATGAAAATGATCTCTTCACCAATTAGAATGGCTTTTTAAAAGAGACAATATTAAGTGCTGACAAGGATGCAGAGCAACTGGAATTCTCATTTCTTGCTGATAGAAATGAATGTAAATGGTACAGCCACTTAAAAAAATTGGCAGTTTCTTTTCAAATTAAACATATACTTACCATATAATCCAGCAATACCACTTCTAGGTATTAAGCCAAGAGAACTAGAAACTTTCCTTCACGTAAAAACTTGTACACAAATGCCAAAAACTGGGAACAACCCAAATGTTCTTCAGCCGGTGAATGGATAAACAAACTGTGACATCCAAGTACTGGAATACTATTCAGAATGGAATAAAAAGGTACAAATTACTAGTTCACATAAGAACATGGATGAATCTCAAATGCCTTGGGCTAAGTGAAAGAAGCCAGACTCAAAAGACTATATTTTGTATGATTTCATTTATATGACATTCTGGGAAATGCAAAAAAAATTGTGGGAACAGATCGGTGCTTGCCAGGGGTTGAATGTGCAGGGAGCAGTTGACTACAAAGAGGCAGCTTGAGAGAATCTTTTGAGTGAGCAAACTGTTCTGTGTCTTTGTAATGGTGCTCTAACTGAATGCATTTGTCTGACTCAAAAGTGCACACCAGAAACAATGACTTTGACTGTATGTCTATTAAAAAGGTGAATAAAAAGTTAATGTATTTCTAAACTAAAGACTGATGTATAACATATAAAAGTGCATAGATTATACAGAGTAGGGCAAAATAGGTTTACAGTTGTGAGTATGTGAAACACAGTTTATTCTTGTATTACTATTTATTGATTATTGTATTATTTTCCATATGAACAACTGTAAACCTACTTTTGCCCCACTCTTACATGTACAGCTTGATTACAAATGTTGCAACTAACATTTGCTGAACTAACTACCACCTGGAACGAGAGATAGAACCTCACCAGAGGATAGGCCCCTCCCCTATCTCCTTCTTCTTTCCCAGAAGGAACCAATATTCTGATTTCTAATACCATACATTACTCTTTACTGTTTTTGAACTTCATGTAAATAAAATAATATAGTATTGAATATTACACTCTTCTTAATAGGCTTAGTTATATTTTGAACTATTTTTTTGTGTAAGTATAGATAAGCCAGCTAACAATGAGGAGATTAGAATGGGTAATCACTATGATTTCTTCTAGACTTCAGATTGAAGTCTGTGAGTTGACAAAAGTGTAAAATAGTTTTTCATTTGAAATATTTAATTCATTTAATACATTTTTTGGCCAACCAAACTAATCTTTTTTTTTTTTTTTTAAATCTAATCTAAAAGCATTTGGGAAATCCACACCATACTGTTCCTTTATGACCTCCAGAACTGTATTTTCCTCCAGTATTATTTTCCCTAGTTTGGGCAGACATTAGTCTTAAAATTGGCCTGATAGACTAATCCTGTCATATGATACATCCTTGGTACTTCACCAAATGATGATCTATGAACTTTTCCCTCTTTGTTCTTTTGAGATCATGCTTGACTTTTGCCCAGCTTTATTTAAAGCTGCAGGGAGAAGTGATTTCTTGAAAAATACGGTACTCTAAACTTAAATATTTGGAAACCTTCAGTAAAAGTAAATCCATATGGCAGGTCTGGTCCCAGCTTGATTCTTGCGTGATTGGGTCCAAGATCCTTTATGAATTTGTGTGAGTGTGTATGCGTGTCTGTGCACACACAATCTTGTATGTATCCTTTGTGGCGGAAGTCAATTATGCTGATTTTTGTTTTTGTTATTCTTTCCAGCAAGAGAACCTGGAGTATCAGTTCTGAGTTTCTGAGATGGGGCAGACTTTATTTTCTTAGCAGTAACCAAGCCACAAAAGGGAAAAACAAAACAATTTCTAACAATTAAAAAATATCTTGAAAAATAATATCAATAACAAATACTAACTTCAGTGCATACTCCAACTGATTCAAAGTCTAAATTAAATATTATGCCCTCAGATCCTTTTTACAAAGCTGGATAGACCAGCTGTTCTTCCCATTGTTGGAGTCAACCACAATTACGCAGCTCAAGTGAGGGCTGGGTGTGACCAGCAGGGCCACCAAACTACAGATACTTTGGTTATTATAACTCAAAAATGCTCCAAGAATTGGCCTTTGTGATGTGGGGGAGGAACAAACTTTCCTCCACCCTCAAGGTTCTTAGGGCTGGTCTAATAATCAAATAGACATGAGACAGATTAGCAAGAGAAAATAACCCCACATGTACAAGTGGTTCAGAGGTAGAAAGGGAACATGGGTGTAAAGGATCTTGAGCTAGGAATGAGGTGAGACACCTTGGGGGCTTCAAAAGGTCATTGCAGGATGATAAGAAGAACAGAAGTTTAGTAAATAGAAGTTTGGCCTGCCCTGTAGACAGGTTATCTCTGGTAAACTGTTATGAGCAAGGCCCCTAATTCAAATTTTTCTAGGTAGTCAAAGGGAGGGGCACAAGTTCATCTTGAGCCTGAAGCTAAAATTGCCTTTGGCTCAAAGCAGTCTGCATACCACTGAGGCACATGTTGGCGTGACTTGTTCTGAACCCCCAAAGTGAATAAGACTCAGCCAGGAAACTCTAATTGTGCTCCCTCCTTTCCTCTCTCTACTTCTCTTTTTAATAATTCCAACCCTGGGTTTCTTGCCTCATGTTGGGAAATGGTGTGAATTTTAATGCAACCAAACTGTTTTATTGTTGTTCATTTCTGAGTTTGGGAAATGGTAGAATTCACATATGTAATTATAAACTACCTCCACAGGACTCAATAAAAGTTGGAGCTAAGGATCTACAATTAAAATCATAGGATGTTAAAGTCTAATTATTTTTTCATTCTGCAAATGAGTTACTGGGCTCAAAGAAGGTACATGATTTGCCTAAGCTTACGTTGGTAATTAGTGGCAGAGAAGGACTAGTATCTTGGAACCTCCAATTTTCCAGTCCAGCATTATTTTTCTGTTTTTTCTCCTAGAATATACTAAAGTGGGTTGGGATTATTTAGCAGTGGGAGCAGGTACATTGGAGTAGTGTCTCAGGAATTTTAGTTAAGACATTTAATTAAAGGGATTTATTGGACCATGTAAATGAATAGTCTGAGAGAGGGTGGACTTTAGGAATGGTTTGACTTGGCAGCTCAACAATGTCTTCTCAGACAAAGTTTCTTGTCCATTTTTCCATTTAGACTTCCATGGTGTCATCTCTTTGTGGTTATAACAAGGTTGTCAGCAACTCCCTAGTCTGCATGTTTCTTCATCAGGATCCAAGAAGTAAGTGAGGAGGTCATTCTGGAAGCTCCCAGAAGATCTCTTCAAACATTTCCACACATGTCATTGTTCTCAGTGACTGATTGTTCCTTTCCTGAACCTGTGCCTATAGTCAGGGGATCAGGTTATATCGATTAACTTAGGCCTGAGTCATATATATTGTTCTGGAATCACGTTCCCTGAAAGCATGTGTGTGACACTGAGGAAATGTGGGTAACAGAATGAAAATCAAGATAATTGCCAAGAAAGGAAAATGCATGTAAGGAGGTAACTCCAGTGTCCACAATAGTTGCAAATACCAGCAATCAACCTGAGCTAGCTTAAATCAAAGAGCATAATGAATTGAATGGAGACAGGCACATCTCATGAAACAGGAGGACGGGAAGCAGCAGAATGGGAGTCAGGAACGAGAAAGCCATCAGACACCCGTATTGTTACTTCCTTTCCCTTTCTCTCCTCTGCTCTCTCTCTCATCCACAGCCCCTTGTCTAACCCAGGCACTTTATTGTTTACCTGTCGACCATCAGGTCTTGTGCCTCAGAGACTCCTGGCAGGAGATGACTATCTCTCAACTCTTGAATATTCCTATTCCTCCACCTTCAGACACATAACCTAAGACTGCCTAGCAGTCTCTGGTTTCCAAGTCCTCATTCCTGGGAGAATTTGCTTTGGTAAATTCAGCTCTCCTCTGAAATAGGCAGAGGACACTAGTCCTGGTAAGCCTCCTGGAATCTACCTGTGTGGTGTGGGAAGAGATGGGGTGCCTGGTGGAGCTGGTGGTTCTTAGAGAAACTAGGCAAAGGTGGCACCCTGGAAAGCCACCAGAAGAAGGATAATGTTTGGGGTAGGGTTGACGGGAAAACGCCTACATGAGGGAGACATTTTTTGCCAGTTAATCCACTTCAGTGCCTCCGGAATTCTCAGGCCTGGGAGGTGGAGGAAAAGATGTTGGGAGGGAAAGAAGCAGGTACCATGGGTAAGAAAGGAGAATTCTTGCTTCTAAATAATCTCAGACATTTGAGAAAATTCTATTTTGCAGCCATAAAAATCAAAAGGATATATATTCCTAAATCGCAGGCAACCTTTTCTCATGTTTGAAGCCAAAAATTGGCATTGTTAATAAGAGTTGGTCCACAGTGGACTCTTTCCAACCCCAGTCTCCATACTGATGATCTCTACTGGGACTGCATCTTGAGATAGTGCCTTCAGAGGTTCTCAGACTTAGGTATCCTGCTCTCTGTTTACATTTGGCAGCTCCACCCTTTCCTCTGGGAGGACAAGTCACCGTCTACGTTGGCAATATTTGAGGCCTGAGAGCAGAGTCAGATATGGCTCTTCTGGGGGCTTAAAACTGTCAATTTCAGTGAGGGGTCATTTTGACCTTACTTTTGAGAGTAAAGCTATTGGAGAGCTTTTGTCTATTTTACTGTTTTACAACTTCCTAGAACAATAGCCTTATAAATGGGCAGGAAATCCATGTGTATCTATTGAAGGGAACGGGAAGTAAATATAGGGGTTGCCTTTTAGGTTATTTATTTAATACAGACTCTGGCTTGTTCAATTTGAGAAGTGAGAAATTTCAAAAGGGTTTTACTCCAGTTTATTTTTAAGTTCCACAGAAATGAGAGCAATTGTTTTGAGGGACCTCAAGCTAGCAAGGGGTATACAGAGGAAGGAGCTCAGGTTAGCCGAAGTTCAGGAGGGTAAGAACAGAAGGAACCTCTAAGGCAGCTCTCATTAAGGAAGCAATGCTGAAACCGAAGGAGTCCGCCACAGAGGAACGAAAAGATGGGGGAATGGAAAGAGGATGAGACCTGTGACTGCCACTGTTAAACCTAAACTGAATTTATTGGTTTGGAGACTTATCACCAGTAACAAGAGCTGAGCAGTGATTTTTTTTTTTTTTATAGCACCTTAGATTTCACAAACCTCCTTTTTCATGTTCATGATGTCATTTCATTCCCAAAGCCACATTCTGAGATAGGCACTGTGCCCATTTTGTGGATGAATGAAGTGAGGCTCAGTAAGGTAAGTACTTTGCTGCCAATCTTCTACCTCGTAAGTTTTGGAGCTAGGATGCAGATTCGGGTCTTCTAATGCATTATGCTGTCTTCATACTCTCTTACGACGTCACAGTTAAGAATGCACTTCAGCCTTTACTATTTCACTTGATTTTCACAGTGACCCCGTGACAGACCTATTCCTTTCCACTATTCAGATGAAGAGATTTGAGCTAAATAACAATAATATTTAACACGAACCCGTTCCTCATATGGGTCAGGCTCTGCATTAAGTTCTTATACTATTATCTCTTTAGATTTTTACCACAGTTTCAGTCCTCTCCATGTTAAAGTGGAGAAAGAGAGGTGTGAGAGGCTGGGACAGTGCCCACAGGGGCTCAGGTGCCAGGTGCTGCTGCCTGAGCTCCCACACAGGTGGTCTAGCTCAGGGGCCTGCATTCTTCTGCAGTGACATTCATTGCTGGGCCTCTAATCCAGGCTGACCACAGAAAGTATAGCTCTGCTTATCTTCTCAGCCAAGCCCTCACTCCAGCTCATTAAATTTACTTATATAACAAACATTTTTCCAGTGCCTATTAAATGGTAGGCACTTTGCTAAGCGATAAGGAGAAAAACTTGCATGAACTATGTTTCTGCACTCAGAGAGCTCATGGACTAATTCTCACCACAGTAAGTGCTGTGACAGGAATCATGCCCGGGACCACCTGCACACTGAGCACAAGAAGCATCAATGTGTTTCCATGAGGCTGCTAATCTATCAGGGCCTGCCTAGACAATGGATGCAGTGGGCTCAGTGCTGAGGCCACACACTGCTTGCAGGGGTCTGTGAAAAATGTTTTAACTTCTTACGAAGTCAGAAGAAAGAAATGCACTTTTAGGTCTAAGAATTTGTTTTAATATATAATATTAATATATTTGCCTTTATACCAATGCAGTGTATATGTAAATATATATTTTATAATCATATATAAATTATAACAATAATAATGATATACTAGACTTCCGCCAAGATGGCGGCGTAGGTGGATGCACTACACTGCCGCTCACAACCAGAGAGTTTAAACAACTAACTCAATAGCGAAAAATAAACAACCAGAACGGACACAATCGAACTGAAAGGAAGTCTGACACCCAGGAAGTTGGGGAGGACATACATCCAGGCCGGTAAGCGGGGCAGAACCAAGCGGAGGAGCGGAGTGAGAGGCAGTTTGCCCAGAGGGACTCACCCTGCGAGCACCTAGCCAAAGCACGACCCCGGACAATGGGTGAACCCCGCAGGCCAGCGGAGTAACCGGAGAGGCCAGTGGGAACCAGCAGGGCCAAGATAGGCGGAAAAGGTGGTGGGGAACTGGGGAGCAGAGGGTGATAGCAGTGGTGAACGGCAGACACCATTGCTCCCTCCCAGGCCCCACCCCTGAGGAAACGTCACAAAAAAGTGACCCAGGTTGCCAGGCACCGACAAACACCTAAGACTCCGATAGGTGCGCCGAGATAAAAAAAGAATGAAAATGGCCAAAATGAAAGATCAGAACAAATTACAACTAACGGACAAAGAGATAGTCAAATTAACAGATGCCCAGTTTAAAACACTGGTAATCAGGATGCTCACAAAACTGGAAGAAAGGTGGATGCAAATATTTGAACAAATGAACAATACGATAAAGGTAATGGAGGAAGATTTATAGGGAGCCAATAGGGAAAAAAAGGAAGCTGGGACTCAAACCAATGAGATGGACCAGAAGGAAGAAACAAGAATTCAAAAAAATGAGGAGGGACTCAGGAACCTCAGAGACATTTGTAAACGACCCAACATCCGGATCATAGGGCTGCCAGAAGGACAAGAGGAACACCAAGAAATTGAACGTATTTTTGAACAGATAATGAATGAGAACTTCCCAAATCTGGCAAAGGAAATAGGCTTCCTGGAAAT
>PVJI01004105.1:0-113069 GCA_004026765.1 Micronycteris hirsuta
GAACAATCCTGATAAATCTTATTTTATGTATGTCTCCAAAGAAACTTTGAATCCTACAGGTGTTTTATTTTCCATGAAAATAACTATCCTGGAAAGGAAACAAGTATCACCTCATCAATTTGTTTTATAGACTTGAAATTGAATTGATAATATTTTCTAAGGTGAGTATATATGTCTCAATGTCATAAAGAAGGAAAACCACTTCTTTCCAAATGGGCACCTCTGGTTTTGAAATAACATTTCCATTTACACAATCTTTGAAACAGGAAGAATGAAAAAGAGGACTGTCATATTAGCAGAGTTTATGACTGATAGACAGCCACATTAAAACTCACAAATAAATTACAAATATGTTGAATGTATTTCTGCTTCGACTGTTCTACTCCTAAACCAGAGTGTTTCTGTGTCAACACACTGCAGCAGGAGGCAGTGCTCAGTGGATGCGGCTGCGTGGTGATGCTCACAGGTTTACCGAGGCATCTTATTGCTAGAGGGATTAGGTTTGGTATACACCATGTCATGGTGTCAGCTACGTGGATGTTGGCTCGGAAGCCATTCGAGTTAGCATTGTTCACGGCGCTTTTATGAGCTAAGATGTTGCACAGAAAGGCAATGCTGAAAAAAAATGCTTCTGTAGGAGTCACACCACCCTCACCCCCCAGTTGTCAGAGGAACAGATTAAGCAGAGTTTAAAGGCATCGCTTGGAAAATAAAGGGCTGAAGCATTAGGAATTCCACAGTCACCCCAAGACCTTGTGTTTATATATCTTTATTGTGACTTTAGGCTGTTTATATTATGAAGACATAACTCCTGTGTATGCCGTTGGGTTTTATAGAGGCTTCTTTTAGGTATTTACATTGGGAATTCAGTTTTGAAATGAAAGTCACTCCCAAATTAGGCCAATGTTGTTTATTAATATGAAACTCATACCCAAACTCCCAAATGGCTCCAATGGTAATTAACGAAAATCAAGGACTGGGATACTGCAATTTTTAAAACCCAAGCTGATAATTTTTAAAAGGTGACAATTGCCTTATATAGATCAAATTCAATGCATTTACTTAGCCTGCCCCCAGTTCAAGAGCTTTGTCAAACATCTCCCATTTTCCCAGTAAAAGTAGAATGGTAGCACGTTCGAAGATCCCTCTTTACAATGTTATTTCTTTGTTAAAACGTGTGCTCATTGAGCTTATTTACTTTAGCTCTTCACTTCCAAATGCTCATTGCATTTCATAATATAATCTAATTTTAGTAATCACAGTGTCTCTCTGTAGCACCAGTAGGTAGAAAACTGCCTTCCTCTATTCCAGCTAAGTAATTGAAAAAAAAAAAAAAAAAGAGTAAGTCACTTTTCCAAGGTCACTCAAATGAGAAAGAGCATAAATACCTAAACAGAATTCATGACCAAAACACCTGCAGCTTCTAGAACACATCTCATAACTCCTCTGAGTTTTCCTTTTGCTAGCTGTGTTTAAACAAAATCCCCCTAGTACATAGCACTTAAAGGTTACAGGAAACTTTAACATACGCTATTACACATAATCCCCACAACTGTGTGAAGGTGGATATTTTTATCCCATTTTGCTCAAGAGGAAAATGGAAGCTTGAAAGAGATAAATTGACTTTTTCAAGGTCAAATACATGGTAATTGGCGGAGCTGGGATTGGAGGTCAAGTAGACTCAAAAACAGCATTCTTTCTTCACCCCCATTACTACAATTACCTTTTCCTGAGTCCTTGCTGTCTCTGCCAGTAAAAGCATATTTCATTTTTCAAGGTCTGACTCAATGCCACCTGCTCCACAAAGTCCCCGATGCCCTAATGTTCCCTCAAGGAATCTGCATACAATTCTGATATGTGGCTTATCTCTTTTTGTAGAATGAAGCAGTAAAGGACTGGCTGGCTATGCATATAGCACTTGTTCAAAGAATATAGATTGAAAGAATGGATCAACTAATGAAAGAATCATTTTTTTTTCATTTTTACATAACAAGAGCTATAATAGTTGACAATATGTTTAGAATATTTTCTGGCCTCTCCTCCAGGAAAATGTATATAGGAGGATCTACTCTGGCCTGAGTATAGGAGAAGGTGGGGCTAATGCTCAGCTATGGCAAAGAGCAAGGGGGAAACTGAGTCCCAATCTCAGGTGAGGGTAGTCCGGGAAACCTGGCAAGTTCCGACAATTCCAGTCTAAGGGAGCAGGCAGGGGGAATGCTGGGTACTACAAAACTGTGCAGTCTACTTGGAACAGAAGGTTGTCAGCCAAGGTTTTTTTTTTGAACCAAGAAATGTTCTTCTTCTCTTAGCAAGTTATCTGAAAAGGGTCCCAAGCTATTCCATGCATCTAAATTCCTCTCAATGTTTGCTGTCTGTGTTGGGCAAAAGTTAAGACAGAAGAAACATCACTAGCTGGTGACCTTACTATATACTACAGTCTTTTGAGGCTGGGACAGTGTCTTGATTATCACTATATCACCAGTACAAAGCAAAGTGCCTAACGCTTTAAGCGTACTTAATACCTTTCGAAAAATAAATAAACAACCAAAACCCAGATTACTGTACCAGAAAAGAATGCCTGTGTCGGTCTATTTTGTTGGCTTCTCAAAATGCTTTGCAGGACGAGATTAGTTTAATAATTTCCCATGGTACAGCATCTGCCCTTCGTCTGGAAGCGGGTGAAGCCTTGTTTGTCAGCACTCATAGAGTGATTTGTCTTTCAGATGCTGACTCACATTAACTTAACTCACAAAACCAATAAAGTCAGAGGGACAACTGATTTATTTTGGTATAAAATTGACTTGATTCAGTTTCTCAATTCTAGCTGGCACATATCTCCCGGAAGACAAAATATATGGGAAGTCCAAATGTAGTCAAAATGTTCTTGGATGCGAATACAATGGAAAACGTGGATATTCATTAAAAAGCACCATCTTATAACGGGGAGGTTCTTGCTGAAAGTGGTAGAAATAGTCAAATTCATTGGCCAAATGTCTCTTCTACTCACCAGACTGTGTCAGCATGGATTCTAGTCCCTACTACCTCCTGCGCTCTTTTTTCCCTTTGTCCTGAAAGCTGTTACCGCTCTCCTTTGATAGATTCATTTGTTTTTTTAAAATCTGTGTTAATGTATTTTACTGGCTTAGTGCCATGTCTTGTGGGCCTGGTAGCTAGTCTGCCTTTTTGGCAATTTTGAGCTTTCTCACCTCTATTGACATTAAAATTTTATTCTTAGGGCAGGGAAGGCAATTAGGCTTGCCTCACTCAAAATTCCTAGGGGAAGCCCCACTGTATCATGAGGTCATAACAAGAATTAGATAAAAAGAACACACAAATAAGATAAAAAGTGATTTTGAGTGGCCTTCACTGAGTAGCAAATCAAACTTGCACACTGCCCAGAGAAATGTAATTGTTAATGAGCCTTGCCTGACCCCGTGGTGACCGCCTGGTCTCACAGGTGAGACAGGTGACTCCACCTGCAGGCTGACCAGGCACACCTGCGTCTGTGATCAGGCAGTCTAAGTCCTTGTCCCACATTCTGGGTGTCTGCACCCCTTGTTGTTTCAGCTCGCTCTCTCTCTCTCTCAGAACTCTTACAAGAGTAAGAGAGGTGGGCATTTCATATTTCCACAAGACTGTCTCCAACAAGCCTTCCAGATACTCAGTGAGTCAAGGGACACAGGCAGCTTGACATAGGGAGGGACCAGGGGGAATACATACCTGGACCTCACTTTTCCCCTTCTCCCTTCCTAACTTCCCTCTAATCTCTTCCCACCAGCCCCTCAGGGCAGAGAGCAAGCAGGAGAAGGATCCAAGGGACAAACAGAGGATATCCGAAACAGCAGAGAAAAATACAAACAAGCAGTGGTAATGGTCAAGTCCCTTTACTAAAACTCAGTATCTTTATTTATTTAGAATAGGAATAACAATAGCTACGCAATTACTATAGTACTTAAAAGAGTTAGTTCATGGCACAGTGCTTAACAAAGCCGCTTGTGCATAGTAAGAGCTTTGAATATGCCAACTCTCTTGCTGGTGTTACTATTGCAGCCGCTGCCACAATCCACTCACTTCTGCCCCCATTCACTTTGAACAACCCTTCCAGCTAAGACCCATCTTCCTGAGGCTGGATTCCTGTTCATGAACCCTGGTTTGTAAGCAATGCCTTCTTACCTGATGATCTAAAGAAGTCATGCTGAATCCTTCTTCCTACCTTCCAGAGTCCGCGTAATTAGGCTCCGCTACCATTGTCACATCTTTGATTTCCCTGATGAAGAACTGCTTTACTAAATTGTCCACTGATGAATAGAACCACATGTGTTGAATATTACAGTATTCTTACCTGACCATTAAGAGTAGGGTAGGGAGAGTCCCTAGGTTTGGGACTTTCTAATTACATGTGTTTGTTCTTAACTGCCTACAGTTAACATAATCGTATTCCAAGATATGACAAGGAGAAGAGTTGTATTTTTAAATCCTTGCTGTTATTAAGAACCATATGTAGTACTGTAGCATTTAAGAGTGACTATTAGAGGATGAAAGGATGCCCCATTAGGAATTATGCATCTGTACACAAATAATTCAAATGCAAACACAAAATGCCTTGGTTAAAATCCTGTTTTCTTCCTGGATCTACGGTTGATGGGTGAAAGCTTCATTGGCCATGGAAACCATTTTGGAGGGATCATTACCAATTGCATAAAAGTTTGATAGTCAAAACATATTAGGTGATTGTTGGCCATAACATACTAAAAATGCTTATGCTCATAAGTAGAGCAAAGCTGAGACTTGAGGATTCTTCTGAGACTCTGAATGCCAACAGTATATTTGAATCTAGTAATTCACTGTTGCTAACTTGGTATATCTCTATGAAGCACTTTAAATTCTATTGCTGGCTGGAGTAGTCATTTGATGGGTGAGAAGTTTTTGTTTTATTGTCCAACAGGTTTATATTTTTTCTTTCCTTTGCAGCAAGATTCAACTATTCCTTTTCTATCCTTAAAACCCTACTCTTCTCTGTCTACCTTGGGTGTTAGGAAGTAATTTTAAAAATGATTTTATGTTTTGTTAAATATTTTATTTATTTATTTTTAGAGAGAGAAAGGGAGGGAGAAAGAGAGAGAAACATCAATATGTGGTTGTCTCCCATGCACCTCCTACTGGGGACCTGGCCTGCATCCCAGACATGTGCCCTGATTGGGAATTGAACCAGCAATCCTTGGGTTCTCAGGCCAGCACTCAATCCATTGAGCCACACCAGCCAGAGCGATTTTATGTTTAATATTGTGCCCGTCCCCAAAATGAGGCAGAAAGGCGAGCTATGTTTTCTCAAGGACCTAGAAGTGAGTAGAAAGCTGAGCTGCTTTAGGGATGAGGAAAGGGCGAACCTAAGTAAGACGTCTATCTCTTAAACTGGATGTGTCTAAATGGACATAATTTATACTCCAGGATTTTTCAGCTTGATTTAAGTCCTTGTGCTACAAATAGTTTGCTTAGTGTGACATATTACCTATGGAGGGTAAAATTACAAGATTGTATTTGGGACTACCTAAATAACAATGTAACAAAGGTTAATCAGAAGAGGTGAAATCCTCAGGCAGTGTTGCTGATTCTTAGTCAGAAGCCCTGCATCTTCTGTCTTTGCCAAGCTTCAAATGTGGTCCATGATATAGACCAGAAACAAACAAATAATCCTGAATTGTACTGATGCTGTGACTAACAATAAGATCATGTCCTTTAAAAGAACTGTAAAATGGCGTTAACATTTTCTTTAGTGTTACATAAACAACATGGAGGAATAAATGAATTTGACTATTCAAATCTGGAGGAAAATGGCTATTTCAGCCAATTGTCAGTAACTCAAATAAATTCTACGGCCATTCTTTGGTCTGTTGGTTGGGGGTTTTAGGTGACGGATGATCACCCGATACTGGTAGGATTCCCCCAGAGGCACGCAGAAGCGCTGCTCACAGTGTTCCAGTGGAACACAGAATCTAGGGGAAAATGCTTTCCTGCGCCATTAAACTTGTTCTTCATAAGGTGGTACAGCACCCGGACACTAATTAGCTGTGACACATTAGACCATTCATTCAGCCTAATTCTTCAACTGGAAAATAAGAGATTTGGGTAAGATGATCTTATAGCCCCTTACAAAATTAAATTATGAGATTCTGGGGTACTTATATTAAATACTTGACTACCTCAGGAATATCAGCACATCCAAATGAACTGAAGTGTATTGTCAATATCATGCAAGCACAGTTCCAATTTGAACAATTGTATGTTGTATTTTTGGTGGACAATTTGGTTGACAATTTCTTTAACATTCATCTAAGTTTCTTCAAGAGATAAAAAGCGCTCTTCTTAGAAAGTTACACTTTTTTATTTTCAGTTTCCAATGAAATGTAAACGGTGTGAAAAACATTAATTTTATGTAATTTTCTCTAGCCATCTTCTCCTCCTCCTCCCTTATATTTCTTTCATATCGCTCCTCATCAGTTTCCTAGAATTGTCTATGCAGCATTCAGTTCTCATAAATGAAAAAGTGGCTTCTCCATAACCAAAGATTCTCAGTTCCAATGCGTGTCTCACCATGCTTTGGACCAAGTCACCCCAACATCTTTGTTATGGTTGAAGAATCCCTGAACACAAGGCACTCAACCCTATGATGACTTATACAGTCTGTGATATGTGTTGTAGAGTTAAACGTTAATTCATTGTAGGTGCTCAGTGGAAGACCATGATCAGCTGTCTTGATTAGATCCTTTTTCCTTAGAAACTTGAACACAAAGAACAGAGAGGCTCAGAAGATCGAGTGGCGAAGAAGAAAAAACACATGGAGCGTTCACATTAAACAGGGGCCATTAGACAAGAGTAACAATGAGTAAATGAAAGCGAGAAAGTAGCCTGACCCCAGTCGGCAGAAACAGAAGTAGAGAAAGTGAACTCATAGGTACAGACTACAGGGTCATGGTTACCATAGGGAAATGGGGTGGGCGCAGGTGAAATGGGTAAAAGGTGTCAAATGCATGGTGACAGAAGGAAACTAGACTTTTGGTGGTGAGCATGCAGTAAGGTATGCTAATATTGAATTCTAATGTTGTACACTTGAAAGTTATGTAATATTATTAACCAATTTTACCTCAATAAAATTAATTACTTTAAAAAAAGTAGAGAAAGCATTACAGAGGGAGTACGAAACTGAGTCGGGGAAGTAATTCATCACTAGAATTGTTAAACCACTAGAGCAGCTTGAATTCTTCCTGATTTCCAGTTCTTCATGAGGCCCTGCTATGTATCTGCTGAGACTTTGTTCAATGCTTTCTGAATCCTCAGTGAATCCCACCACAAATTCATATTATATAAAGAAAGGCTTCTGTTTTTGCAACCTGAAAGAACTTGACATAGGCGAGCTTCAATAAAATTGACCTGTTGTATCTGGTCCAAAACAGATTTATTCCTGAATATAAAAAAGCCTAGTGCATCTCAGCAAGAGTAGGCAGGCAGAAGGAAGCGATGGTCAAGTTCACATCAGTCTATACTAAGGTTTTAGTGGAGTTTTAGTAAATGGTTAAGAAGTCAAGGAATATAAAACTAAAACTAAAATTTTATCTAAGATGAATATCTATAAATGGCATTTATTTATGCTATCCCTGTTCATTATTTGCAGGAATATACAAGATCGAGGTATAATAAGATTATTTTTTAAGATTTTTTGTTCTTATTCTATGACAGTTGTCCCAATTTTTCTCCTTTGCTCTCCTCTGCCCATCCCACTCCCCACTCCCACAGTCGATTCCCGCCCTGTTGTCCACATCAGAGTTAATGCTATTACTTCCATGAATCCCTGGTGTCAGCAGTACGGTTTATCATTTCATACCAGAGAATGTCAGAAGAACTGTGTACATGAGGCTACAGAATGCTCACTCTGCCTACTGATTGTCGGAGTGTTTATCAGCGTGCTAATTAGAGTCCTGTTTATGAGGCTGAAAGAGCTCAGGACTGATTTCTCACTAGCTCCTGTTGGTGGGCATAGTTTCCAGAAAAGCATGGTTACAGCTGGCGTGTACCTTGTAGATCAGCATTAATATTTTATTCATGTTATAGCTAGCAGCAGTTTTGAAGGCAATATCTTTCTGAAACAGTGGATTCAGTACAAATAGCAATGCAGCTATGATATGGCTTCTCTGTTCTATCAAGTGGAAAACTTTAAAAGGAAAACCTGTGTGATTTGAATATCCTTGTAAACCATGTTTAATGCACCTTTAAATGAAAGGAGAGGGGTTGATCACAGAAACAAAAGCATTCAATATATTCCTCACCCTGATCCAATTCAAAGTAAAACTCATGAGATATCAGGAGAATGAAAGCCATCATTTGAAGGGCTCTCTCAGGAACCAAGGCGCCCAGAACAATATTTGCACATGGGAAAAAGGGAAACATTTTCCCATTTATTATAGTTTGTCAGTCAGGCAGTCGGCCAAACAACAAATTTATTTGTGTTGCTCACTATAATTGCTAATTTGAGGATGACTATATTTTTCTTCTTCCTTCAGTCCATTTACTCTTATGTTTAAACTGGGATTCAAAACAGGAGGGATTAAGATCATGCTTTCCTCAGAGTAAAAGATGAGCAGTTTTCCATGTCTGTAAGTCTGAGCAAGAGGCACTGTAGCTGCTGACCAATTCTATTTATGTATTTGGAAAGATGGATGGCTCTGGATGGATTTTAAAATCTGTCAAGGGTCAGTGCTATTTACCCATTTAATTATACCACCAAAGGTGTGGCAAAAACTTGTAACAGGATCTTGCCCACAGTGCTCTGTCCCCAAATGAGCCTTCCTACTACATCTTCCCCATGGTTCACATAGTGTCCTGTGATTTACATGAAGGATGAAAGATTTGAGAAGCACAAGGTGATGCTCACAGGTGATGTTACCTGATTGATAGATGTCTGAACATTGGTAATCCCACACCTCGGTGGTGTTGAAGGCCAAGGAAGTATTTTCTAACTCTGCCTTTTGATCTTCGATATCTCACCAAGAAAGGCAATTTAGTGCTAAAGAGAACCATAAAATATTGGGATAGAGAGAGGATGCAAAAAAGAAGGAGAATGGCCATTGATAAAATGCCATTTTTTTCTGTGATAGATTTTCACCTTACCCTGAATACCAAACAGACCAGATCAAGCTAAGAAAAGCTGCTATCAGATGGGGAAAACATCAGGCGTTCTTGACGTGCTTTTTTGTTGTAGCTCTATGAGCATTGGGATTTGTCACAGGTCTTCATAAAACAGACAAAGACGTGAGTCCACAGTGGCACTTTCGGTTTGGGGAGAAATTTTGTTCCTACCTCCATCTTTTATCTGTGACCATCACTTAACATTTTTATTTTAGTGAATTCTGGTTAAAATAAATATCAAAAGAATGTACAGCCTCACAGGAGTACATGAGAAAGAAAAGGGAAGATTAAAGCCAAACTCTGTCCCCTCTAGGCTTGAGAATATTTTTTTACCCAGCTCTATCTTTTGTTCTTTTGTTTCTTTACTACAGTTCAGCATTAGAAAATATACACATCTTCCTGGCTGGTGTAGCTCAGTGGATTGAGCACGGGCTGGGAACCAAGCGGTCCCGGTTCGATTCCCAGTTGGGGCACATGCCTGGGTTGCAGGCCGGGTCCCCAGTGAGGGCCGTGTGAGAGGCAACCACACATTGCTGTTTCTCTCCCTATCTTTCTCCCTCCCTTCCCCTCTCTCTAAAAATAAATAAATAAAATCTTAAAAAAAAATAAAATATACACATAAAGAAAAGGACTTAATATTTCTTCTCCTGATTTAATACCTGCCTCATGAAAGGTGTTCCACTAGACATCATGGCAGGCAGAAAGAAAATGGAGATCACGACCTTGCCTTCCAGACTTCTCAGATTGTAATGTAAACAACAAACTAAGGTAGAAGGGTGATATGGGCTTTCGCATGGAGAACAGGTGCAGGAAAAGTTGATTCTCACGTGAAAGATTCAAGAAGGCTAAACAGAAAAAAAAATTAAGCAGAACCTTAGAAGATAGAATTTGAAAAATAGAAAGAGAAATAGACCATCTGGTACAAAGAGAAGGCATATGAAAACACTTAAAAAGTATTTACCCAGTTAAAGAGTTGACTATTTATACAGTATAAAGCAAATGTAGAACAAATTTAGAGGAGAGCATCTTTCTGAAATGTTGAGAGCAGTGTGTTGGTGGGATGTGAGGGCAAATACTGGAAGTTAACGTTATAAGGAGAGACAATAACCCACCTTGGCAGAGCATTGTCCATCATGCTGAGGTGCCATGGAAAGTTGTGGAAGACAGAATCGACCTCAAAGACCTGCTGTAAAAATCACCTCTGGTAGCACTGTTGGGAATGGACGGGAATGTTCAGTGTCTAATGGCAGATTCCAGTTCAGTGCTATAGTTCTGTTAATTTTCAGTAAGATGTCAAAAATAATCATTCCATAGCATGTTAGAATTTACAAAGTTCTTTCACACATTTTCACATTTGAATTCTGCTTGTTATAAATGCAGAAAGGAAGCAATAAAATAAAGCACAGATGTGTGATTTTTAGAGATACTTGAGATATTGAAGGATTTGACTACTGCTTGAATATGGACAATGAGGAAACTGTCTCAGAGCTATACACCATCATCAACACCACCCATGTTTTGAAGACAGGCTAAGTGATAAGCCCTGTGCTGAGCATCTATATTAGCTGATCTTATTTAATCCTCCCCATAACTATATGTAGTCATTCCATTTCATAGATGAGAAACCTGAGGCTACGGACCTATTAAGTAATTTGTCCAAGGTCATGGAGCTGGCAAGTGATGGAGCCAAAACTTGTTTGAGCCTGAAACTGTCCACCAACGTTAACGGGCAGCCCCTTCCTTAGTGCTGGTCCATGGCAGGCACAGAGGCAAATTCTTTGTTTATATCTGTACATTTTATGTAAGATATGCAAATCTTATAAAAAATTAATTTGACTTTTTCAGGTTGTTCATTATTTGATTCAAGGGTAAACAATACTTTCTTTTAAAGTATTAGCCAGGAGCCTGTCAGATTCGATTATAATGGCAACAGATCCCCTTTAAAGAAACTTGGCACTCTCTTGCTTCACTAGAATTTGATTAAAATGGTGCACAAATAACGGGAAGCTTTTCTGCCAAGGTATTGTATCATCATGATAGAGTCACCTTCACTCTTAGACACTGGTTCCGTCAAAAACCCTCAATCCTCAAGTGAAAAAAAGTATTTTCCCTTTACTACCTAGTCACATATGACAGTAAGTACATTCCCAAAGTAGTCATATACAGTCACAAAGTCATTTTCAACATGCCCGACATTCGGCACACCTGCATAAACTATTGTGAGTTCCTTCTGGAGCCTAACTGATATCCTTCTACTCAGTGGGACCACTTAGACAGTTATTGCTTCAATGCACTAAGGGGCCCTGGTGACATGTAGCAATTAATGACTTGTCCAGAAATGCCTCTCAATAGCTTAACTCAAGAATAAGAATGAGACTTTCTGATGCTAAATCTCGTACAACATATTTTTATATGTTTAAATGTATATACTTCTGATAGATTCTTTATAAATTTTACAGATGCTGTGCTTGAAATCACAGGCCACCTAGTGAGGATTTCTTTTCTTTGTGTATCGGGTTGGCCAAAAGGTTCATTTGTTTTTTTCTGTAAGCTGGCTCTCTGGGAGTGCTAGTTGTCTTTGACCTCATTCAGAATAATTTTGTTAGATGGTGTTATGACCACTGTGCATTAAAAAAAGCTTATCAGCCCTGGCTGGTGTAGCTCAGTGGATTGAGCACGGGCTGGGAACCAGACAGTCCCGGTTCGATTCCTGGTCAGGGCACATGCCTGGGTTGCGGGCCAGGTCCCCTGTGAGGGCCATATGAGAGGCAACCATACATTGCTGTTTCTCTCTTTCTCTGTCTCCCTCCCTTCTCCTCTCTCTAAAAATAAATAAATAAAATCTTTAAAAAAAAAAAAAAAAAGCTTATCAAAGTGGGTGGATTTTGTGTAGTTATTTTAATGTCGAAGATGGAAGAAAATACACAATATTTTTGTCATATTACGCTTTATTATTTCAAGAAAGCTAAAAATGTAATTGAAACACAAAAATGATTTGTGCAGTGCATGGAGAAGGTGCTGTGACTGATTGAATGTGTCAAAAGTGGTTTGCGAAGTTTCGTGCTGGAGGTTTCTCTCTGGATGACGCTCCACGGTCAGGTAGACCAGTTGGAGTTGATAGCAAACAAATTGAAACATTAATTGAGAACAATCAATGTTCTACCACACAGGAGACAGCTGACATAACACAAAATATCCAAATCAATAAGGTTATTGGTGGAAATGAAAAATGTGTCTTTTATTTTACAGAAAAAAATAGATGGACTTTTTGTACTTCATTAATTGCACAATTATGTTTTGTAGAGGAAGGTTGTATTTGAAATTATCTATATAAAGAAAGGTTTGAAGCTGCAGAGTCATACTATTATGAGCATTTATGGTTCCTAGTCAAAATGATAAAATCACTCAGTCACAAATATTAAAAAAAATGAGCATCTTTTTTTTACAAGTAGATATTACTATAATCTTTATCTCATCTTTCCCTTGTATTGGTGTGTTACTCATTTTATTCATAAATTTGTTGTGGAGTAAGAGAGGAAATAAACAACAGTCTGTATTAAAACTAATTCGTTCCAGATAAAGTACAAGCAGTGCGGGGAAGCTTATTTAAAGAGTATTGTCTCTGTGGTTAAGCAAGAAATGAATTTGCTACAAAGGGTTGGAACCCGCTCTGATAGAATTGAAGGTAATTAAAATCTAATGGTAGAATCTAACCATTTAAATTGCAATTTAAATTGGTCAAATAGGATTGGAATCAGAATACTTGACAACCTTAAAATGGGACTATAAGAGATTTACTGTGTGCATGTGAAATATTCGCTTACTCTAAATTGAAATGAACACTGCGTGAATGGAATGAAATCGTTTCTAAATTTTTATGATTTTTCATTTGTATAAAAAGATTGTTGTGAGGATGTATCTTACAACATGTAATGACAAAGAACAACTGGCATAAAATTAAAAGCTTTCAATAACAAACAAATGATGATTAGGTATTTGCTGTTTAGGTAATCTTATTCTTGCATGTATAGTTTATTACACAAAGTCTGAGGATGGGAGTTTTAAATGATCAAATTACACTTATTGCTGACTTAACCTAAGGCTGCATCATTAGGCTGAACAGTTACTCCCTCCAAATGAGGACAACTTAAAGTTACAATGCATGTTTTCATATGTAATTATACCATTTTATTCAAAATATTAATAGATTAAAGTAGTCTGGCACATGAAGTAGAAGAAATGCTGTTTCCGTTTCTTCCAGGAAATTAATAAAGTACAATAATAAGGAATCTAATGGAAGTTTGGAGAGATTACAACTCACCTAATTGAAATTTTTGCCCAGCATTCTTCTTCGTGATCAGTAATTCCCACTCCTTTGGAAGTTACCTAAGGCCTTGGGTTCGACTTAGTTTTATTGCCAGTCACCAGCTGTCCTGCGTTGTTGGTGTGCCTCCTCTGCACCTGTCACGCTCCGTCCTGTTCCAGACGACCAGGAAGAGGATTGTCAGGACTCACTGGCAAAAAAAATCTAGATCTCTGAACAAGGCTGTGAATTGTGATGCACTAAAAGAATAAAATACTACTAATAGAAGACAGTAAAAACCATTTTTATTTTCTATTGCAATAACATTCTTTCAAATTAAAATTGTTTTTAATTAAGGATTCTTTTTGGTTGTCATCTGTTTGTACATACAATCTTCCCCACCCTATAAGCATACATGCACTTTTTAAGAACTTTAGCTTCTTGTGCTTCACTTACTATAAAAGACTTGACTACCAAATAATATAACCATATAACTTCAAGGGAAATCATTATTTCAGAATGGAAACACAGTTAGGAAAAAAAGTTCCAATAGAAATTAAAAAAAAAAAAAAACCTGGGTTTCTCTCAATTAGTTTTATTGAAATCATAAGCAAACAGATATTCATGAAAAATAATGCATTTATGTATTTTCCCATAAAAACAATATGTCCTATGGAAATTGAAAGCTGTGTTCTGAACAAGAGACTTGGCATAAAAGTAAACCTAGATTAAGTCAACGGTGTCATAAAAACAAACATAAAATTTTTCCATATATTTACCAGTAAAATTATGCTTGGAGTCCAATAAAATGAGTGTAAATATTCTGTATACATTGATTATACAGGAGGGCACTCTGTGCTATAAAGTCCACATGCTACACATGAGTAAAATTGTGCTATCCTATAAATTAAAACTATTTGAAATAAATATGCTAGCTATAATAAAAAGCAAATATTTAATCAATGATATTTTTACTTGCCTTCTTAGAAATTTTGTGACTTAAATGGCCTGGGTCTCAAATTTCTGTCTAGGGAAGTTTGAAATGACTCTTTTTTTCTCTTCGAGAGAGTACATCTTAACCTAGTGATCCAAGCTGTAAGATGCTGAGATCGCTCAGCAGAATACAGCATGAGAGGTGTAAACCGAGAGTAAGCATGGGTAAGAACCCATGAGCACTGGGTCCCCTGGGGGCGGTCAACCATCTAAAGTTCAAAATGAAACTCGAGACCGACTTAGACATGATTTGCACTGGAATAAAACTCCACGGGGGAAAAGAGCGAGAAGAGGCCTGAAGGAGGGCTCTTCCAGCAGCAGCTCATGATTCTAGTTTACAGTGGAACAGGATCTGGGTGGCACCTGACAGACATAGAGGGAGGAAAGGGGCTATGCGGGCCGTCAGAAAAGGAGAGAATGAGTCAGGAATTAAAACTAAAGTCCAGTCATGAGATGTGACAAATAACAGCCACGAGTGTAGTCCAACGGACTCACAGATGTCCAGAGAATTCCCAGAGACCCACAGGCAATGGGTCTTAGAAGCGACAAGACAATCTTAAGACCCAGCATCGCCCCTGGTGGAGAAGGGGCTCCTAACACTGCTGGGTTTGTCTTCTGTTCTTCCAAACCGGACCTCAGTAACCTGCAGTCCTGTGGCCTGGAGCAGGCAGGGACCCACACTTCCCCCAACACACAGACACATGAGTGTCATTCAGTGACCCCAACACACAGGTGCTCAAATGTCGTTCAGTGCTCAAAAACCAAGTTCTTGTTTCTAGAGCTTAGTCTTAGTGGCAGACAAATAACCTTGAAAATGCATGACATAATTTAAAGCCGTTTCTCGAGCTTTAGGTTACGCTTTTGCAGAAGAAAAAAACCTGGTAAATTGGGTCTGATAATTATTTCTTACTTGTTAAACCATTTGTCTTTCTTATTCATCTCATTCTTCTAAGAGCACTGAGGCTGCGAGAGGAAATAGGGATAGAGGGCTGAGGGTGTGCTTGGAAAGAGGAGCAGTAGCTGCGCTGTGCTACCTCAGGGCTACGCTCTCTGGGGAGGTGTTTATGGTGTGATTATATGTGTGTGGTCTCGAAGCTTTTCACTTCAGTTTTTGGAATCTCATTTATTATTTTATTTTAAAAATTCTAACATAAATGCAGAGGGGATTATTATTCTTGTTTTAGAGATTAGGAAACTGACTTGGAGAAGTACTAAGTGGTAAATGCAAATCAGTGCTTTAGATCCTTCAGACAGGATCTGTTCTCAATCCTTTTCATATAGTAGTAGATCCTCCAAAGTATTGGCTAAGTGAAGGCATTAAGAGATGATTTTCACCACCAAAGTACTATGTTTAAGGCACAAAAAAGAAAAGTCAAGTCACAACAGGATGTTGAGGAATGAGGATAATAGTAACAGCTCACACTGATTGCATCGGCCATTAAATAAGTCCCTGTACTCACTTATCCCTTACAACAACCATGAAAGTAGGTTGAGTTACTTTTGACATTGTTCACATGAGGAAACCACAGGATGTGCTGGGATTCAAAGCCAGATAGGCTGACACCACAGCCCATACTCTTAATCTCTTACCCCCCTATCTAGTCAATAAAAACAAATTAAGAATCCAGGCGTCACAATAATGGCAAAGAGCAGGTGCGACAGAAAAGGAAAATCAGGCAAGGGAGAAGATTTAATAATTACTGAGTGCCAGGCCTTTACATAGATTATCTCTAGTCCTCCAATTAACCTGGAAAGTTGTTATCAGAATCTTCACTTCATAGATAAGGAAGATCAGTGACTTCCCTCAGGTCATACAGCTAACAAATGACAGAACTGTGATTCAAATCAGGTTTGTCTGGTTACAAAGCACATACTGTTTTTCTATTATACAATATTGCAGTGACCACTTCTATACAATCTAGACAACAGGAATTTTCCATGTGCAGGCTCAGTCGCAGTCCCTAAGAAATGTAGCGCAGACAAGCAGAGGATCCTGGTATGCGTATGTCTTGACCAAAGAACAGTCTCCATCTAGAAAGTTCATTCCCTTTAAGCATATAAAGTACTGTCTCCAGAGAACAAATAAGGAACCTTGATGAGGAGAGTGCACACCTGTCCAGGCAGGTCTGCTGAATCAGCTCTGGTGATCAGTAAGTGAAAGTGTAATCAATCAGGTTAAAACGCTCTGTAGACAGACATCATAACGGAGGTGCACGGCTAGTGGTAGTCTGGTTCTTATTTTGTGTGTGGGGATACAGAGAGGATGACACATATTTATGGTGATCTCTTTTCAGCTTCCTGAAATCATCTTAAATCTCATTCCAGTGGTTCTCAAATGTTAGCTATAGCAGAATCAAGCATAGGGCTAGGCTAATAGAAAATATGGCATTGCCTGCCCTGCATTTCTGATTGAGTAGGTCTGGATTGGCTTCTGAGAAATTACATTTCTAACACATTCCCAAGTAAGACTGGTCAGGGGACCTATGCTTTGAGAACTATGGTTCTAGAGTTATTGCAAGTTTCTAAGTTTTTTTGTCTTTACTCCAGACCGATGTTAGCTATAATAGGATTCCAGCTCTCAGGAATGAGCGATCTGATTTACAAGTACAGTGCTCAGTTCCTTGACTTCAAGTGAGGTCCCAGGAAGTGCTAAGTACTGATTTGCAGAGTTCATGCATTTTGTAATGAGTTCCACATTTTCCCTGAGCATAGAAAGCACAGACATAGGTGAAAACTAAGATGAAAGTTAAAAACAACCATGCCTATACCTTTGCAATTTATGCATAGGTCCTCAAAACTTAGCTTTGTCCTATGTGGCTTAGATTCTTCAGGGTAGCCCTACATGATCAATATAATCTAGAAAGTTTCACCTAATCAATAATGTAGGGCTTGTTCATTTTTCACCCAATAATCAGATAGAACTAAGGTTTTGCTCATGTTTTGCAAATTATTTTTTAAAAACTAATTCTCATAGCTTCACTGTAAGCCTTAGAGTTTTATAGTTGTCAGAGCTCAGCTGGAGAAAGTTATGACTGACTGTTTCATTTTGACAGTTCCTTTGGAACAATTATTTAATGTGAGCATTATTTAAATGTGAGAATAGAATGAATATATCTTGGTGTGGTTTTTAAAATTTAGTCTCAACATCTTATTTTCCATCTACATTTAAAACAGCACATTATTCTTTGCTTCTTGACTTCCATTTAGAGTTAGCACAGAGTTTAGATATTGAGGGAAGTCACTGAAGCTGAAGAGCAAAAGATACACATTTACGTGCTATCCTTGGCTCTGTTATTTCCTTAATTCTATGTAAAGAAAGAAAAATGTTGATTTTAAGCTGAGTCAAAATGTGATTCTTTTTTAACTATACAGTTGACAATTTAGAAAAAAACATACAACTTTCAAAGCATTATTTCAAACCCTCTGGGTATGTATAAAGTTACTTCCACTGGTTTCCATTTTGAGGAAAGATCCATTTTTGAAAAAAAATTAACTCAAGAAGTTAATGAGTTAAAGGAGGAAAGGTGCTGGATCTTTATTCCTCAGACCTTCAGGAATTTGGATGTTGGAGTTTTATTTACAATGGAGTTCTGGCTACCTATTCCAAGTAAGGGCAGAAACATAGAGTCCACAAAGAAATCATCACTGTTCTGATGCGGAGATGTGATGAGGTAAAAATGCATAGAAAATAGTTACTTATTTACTTCAAAACATGGGTAGTGGTGGAGTAAAAGGGGGTAATCTGGAGAATATCTGTATGTCTCTTTTATGTGCCACTTCTCTCAAGAACTGATAGGCAGTGGCGTTAGAACTCATTCTGGAAATTGCCTGTATGGACAAATAACATTGGTTATATGTAGCTTTGCTGAGCTCTGAAGGACAAGAGAAAAACAGATTATTTGTGAAATAAAAAAAATTACACTGGTATGATATTTTTTCCCTTGGGGTGAGAAGGAAAATGCCTGGATATTGTTTTCCAGCCATCAACTCCGGAGAACATGGGCGAACATAATGTTCATTGTCAACATAATGAAGATGATGATGCTTTTTAACCATTTCTGAGAGCATAAACTCCTCTTCAGTGTGAGCCTGGCTGTGACAATAACAAATGCCAGTATATGAAAAAAACAAATGTGCAAATGAAAAACAATGAGTCAGATAGCTCATTCATTGCCACCAATAGAAGCCAGAGTTTCCAAAACTCCGCTTAGTATCTGCCCATTGTATAATCTGAAGTGCATTGCAGACCATTTGCATGTTGAGTACAATGTAAGAATTGTTTAGGAATAAACAAAGCAGTTTCATTTTCATTATGTCTCAGAAAAGTTTGGATTTTTAGATTCTTTGTATATATGCTTGTTAGATTAGGTATAAAGAATTTTTTTTCTGTAGATGAAATTACATAAAGTTGAGAATTGATGCAATTATCTCAATAATACAGATAAAAAACACTTTCCTCAACTTCTAAATTACTAGACAACTAAAATTGCTTTCTGATTTAAATTATCTGGATATTTTCTTTAAAAAGGAAAACATGCTAGACAGTAGTATAAAAAGACTAATAATAAAACCGATTAGTTTTCCTTACTGACCAAAGCTACCATTTCTATCAATTTCCCTCCTGGCTTATTTCTGTGTGAGCTCATGGTATACACACAGCTCTTTATCCTGCTTTTTTCCTTTCAGATTGCAGCATAGGCATTTTCTCATTTAGTAAAAATGTTTACAACTGATTTCAGTGTCTACATATTCTTATATCACAGAAGATTACCATAACACATATAAGAATTCTGCATTTGGGAACATTATGTGGCAGCTGATATGTTTCATAGAAAATAATACAGCATTAAACATCCTTATACAAAACACAATTATCTAACATTTTAAGGCTATGAGTAAATGATGACACTCCTGGGTCACATAGGTGTAGGTGACATCCCCTGATGCTCGCTGGCCGCGTTGACACCCAGAGTAAAAATGGTATTTCCCAGACACTCCTGCTGGTAGCCTGACCATGTGACTGAGGTTTTGCCAGCTGGAATGAGACACAGTGTCCTGTGGCAGGTTCCAGCAAGGTTCCTTGGACTATTGGTATATGCCCTTTACCTCTATTTTTAGAACTTATTCAATTTGGACCATAAGCCTACAGTCCAGGGATTGTAGAGTATGAAATACGATAAATTACCATTGTGTACCTATTGACAAACTGGGAAAAAAGCATTCAACTTTTAATATGACTTTTAATGATAGATAGTGTGTCACCTCTGTTTAATTTGTATTTTGAGAGTGAGAGCTATGCAAAAAAAAAAAAAAAAAAACCAATCATTTATCTTTGTAGGATTTAAAAAAGATTACTGGGTTCAATTTCTGTTTCAACTTCTCATTCTCTGCCATCTAATTTTAGTAACAACAAAATATTTGCTACAAAAACTAGTTTTTAAAAAACAAATCAGTCCAATTCCCAAGTAGTAAATAATTTTCAAAAAGTACTGTATTTCCTCCAGGGTAATTTTTCATTTGAGTCAATTGTTCACTACTATAAAAAAAAATGTTACAAACTACATACAAGAGGAGAAATAGCTTCAGGACCTGTACAGCTCTGAGGCAGAGTTGTGGGAGTTGTGAAGCCCCAGCTCCCCCAGGATCCTCCAGTGTGAGAGGATCCTCCAGAGTAAGAGGCTTATTCAGAAATGGATTCCGCTCTGGGCAATGCTAATATAGCTGTGCTCCAGATGAGAATGAACCTCAAAATTGAAGCCACACTGCCTTTGACTAAACTTCCATATAATGACAGCACTTCTCTTTTCAACAGCAAATGAAAGAAAAAAATTGAGGTAATTATATTGGCAATTTTAGTAAAATCAGGAGTATCCAGATACTGAGGCAAAAAGGAATTGCAGGTTTGAATATGCAGATAACAATCTGAGCTCTCAGTTTCACTTTGCCAAGAAAACAAAGCATTTTTTCAAATACAGTGTACTGAGCAGAGATTTCCAAATACTATGTCTAGTGCCCATAAGTAGAAAACTCCCAAACCAATTCCCTCCTTGCTATCTCAGGGACATGTGGCATTAATCAAGGCTTTTTTAATTAATAGTTCTCCTGTGTTATTCAAGTTTTCAGTGACTGAAGCTGTTTACCAATAAGTATTCTCACAAACATGAAAATATAACTGACGTTTATTCAGTTTACACTTCTTTTGAGCCTCGGGAAGACACAGGCCACCACCATGCGAAATACAGGCAACAGCTACCAAAGATTCTGCTTTTGTCTCCTACCAGTGAATTTGTTCCCACTAAGAAGGTGTTTCTCCTCCCAGTGTCCAGCACTTTCCTTTTTGCATTGCCCCCTGTTACCTCTGCTTTGCTATTTTCTGTTCTTTACTGCTTCTGGCCTGTTGTCATCGCTGATGTCATCCTTCACTCTGCTCCAGTGACTCTCCTGCAGGATGTGGGGCCATCAGCACTTTGACGCCAGACCTCCTTCTGTCCTGCTTCCCCTGAGGATGTGTGATAACTCGGTGTGACTTCGGAGCTCGTCACTGCACACCAGTGTATGCCCCTGTCTTTTCTCTATATGATCTACCGTATTTTGTCATGTATAATGTGCACCCATGTTTTTGGCCCATACTTTCCGGAAAAAAGTTCTTTTATTTTAATTTTTTAATCTCATTTTTATTTATTTAAATTTAGATACTTGCTTTTCATATTACAAAGGAATTTTAACATTTGTTTTTGAACATATTATGGTACAAGAAATTTTATATAACAAATAATTACAAAACACAAGGACAGATACAAGGTATTTCAGTTACTACCCATGATTAATACACATCCTTATTTTTCTCTCAAAAGCTTGGGCAAAGGCGCGCATTATGCATGGCAAAATACAGTACATCGTTAGCTAATGTAAAAGAGGACCTCTGCTCATCAGCCCCTACCTCCAGACATTAAATATTTCAAAATCATTTTAATTGTAGAGTGTCAAATTTTGTAACATTTTAACTTATCCATTCCCTTATTATTACTGGGTTGACTAAGACTTGGTTCTCAGCAGGGTGATACATATTAATGTCATGAGTTCGCCAGCTGTGATGATTCATTTTGTGTCAATGTGACTGGGCCATGGGTTGCCCAGACGTTTGGTCAAACATTATTCTGGGTGTGTCTGTATGGTTTTTCAGGATGAGACTAAAATTTGAGTAAGTGAGTAAAGCAGATTGCTCTCCTTAATGTGGGTGGACCCCATTTAATCAGTTGAAAGCCTGAGAAGAGCGAAAAGGCTGACCCTCCCATGACCATGAAGAAATTCCTGCTGCCTGACTGTTTTTATGCTAGGACACAGGCTCATTCCTATGCGGACTCAAATAGAGACAATAGCTCTTTTTGGGTCTCACGCCCAATGGCTCTCTGATGGGAAGTTCTCATGCACCACCAGCTCTCCTGGGTCCTGTTGACTGCAGGACCTGAGGCTTGTCAGCCTGCATCACCACATAAGCCAAGTCCTTAAAATAAATCTGTTTAGATATATCCTGTTGGTTCTTTTTCCCTGGAAAATCCTGACTAATACACCAGCTAACTTTGGCATTTGTTTTGACTACTACCCAAGTATATTTTTTTCCTAAACTACAAATTTGGATTATTTTATATTAAATGTCTTCCCACTAGTAAATAATTGAGGAATCTTATTCTCAACAGCAATTTATCTATGATCAGCTTGCCTTTTTTCTCATAAATATGGAATGAAAGCAAATGTGTGTTGGCCTAATAGCCCCTACTGTCATGATAGAAGGCTCTCCATCTTGTTCCAGTTCTTTCCTGCCAAGTGCTCTGGGAATCCCTCAAACTATGCCTCATATGTTTTCACAAACAAGTGTTCATTTCTCACTTCTAAAAGTTTACTGCCTTACATTTTCCACAGCTGACAATGCCCCTTCATGAACCGTCATGTCTATGATGTCTCCAAAGCTCATTGCCCGTTTTTGAGGACCCAGAAAAGTACTCACTTCTGCAAGATTGCATTCTCCCCGAGTGAGGAAAGGATTTCTCCTCAACTCTGTCATACCCTAAACGAGGGATGACAGCCCAACCCCGATGAAACTGTCATAAGAAATGTAACTCCAGGAAGAAGCTAAGCTCCTTGTCTATCCTGTTTTGACTTTCCCCTCAAAGTTTTAAAAAGTAGTGTCAGTTTTAGTCAGAGCACAAACTCAAGGTAAAGAGTACTATTTTTTCCACCCTAAGATGACCTCATAGATATGTCTCCTATCCAGGAAGCTCAGTATGGAGGGGATGATCTTTATCCAGCTTCATTCCAAGATCACTGCCCTTCCCTGTTGTATTAGCCAGCTTATTCTAAATTTAATCTTTCTTAAATATTTGTGAAAGAGTAGGAAGGACAAATATCTTTTTTTAAAGTCACTATTTGGGCAGGGAAGTGAGGGGATGGAGGGATTGAGCAAAAAGGAAAAAGGACTCATGGACATGGACAACGGTGTGGTGATTACTGGGGGTAGGGGGGTATAAGGGGACTAAATAGTAATGGAAAAAATACAATAATGATTAAATTTAAAAGACACCATTTTAATGATATTCATTTACAATTATTTTATTAAACAATCACCTTTTACATGTCATCACACCTTACCCCTGAAGTGCAAAAAACAATCTGAGGTATTAAAACTGAAGAACCATTTGCACATATTTTGTAAGGTTTTCACACTGTAGTAACCAAAATATTTAATATAACTAAATACTACATACAAAGTGAAGTTTATAAGAAGGAAACTATAGGAAAAATTTAGGTTTCTCTTATTATAGTGCTAATTCTCCCACTTATGCTGAAAGGGTGGCAAAAAATAATAAGTTGCTTGCACAATGATATGCCTGTTTTTCAGTTTTATAACATGGTAGATATAATTTAAAAGGCCAATAACGGAAACAGTAGCCATTCCTAAAGAACAAAAGTCGAAGTGACAAACTAATTTCAATGATAGAATTTTTTAGAATATTTTAATGCAATCTACAGACATTTAGGGTCACATAAGTAGTATAGTCTATATTTTTCTTTCTTCTAGAATTTTCCCCTAAATTATAAAATATGTTTATTTTCACAAATAAAGTTCAGAATGGCCACATCAAAGTTATTTTGGAGCGACTCAGAAGAGATTTGCTTTTCTAGTGGTAGAGCTTTTTATGTTGAAGTTAACCAGAGACTTTCCAGATCCTGTATCACATTGACTATGTCTACACCTTGAAAAAGAAAGTTGAGGAAATTATGCAAGGACTGTCTGGAAGAAGCCCAGCCATTGTGAATACAACAAGAACAGTTTGCGTGACATCAATGTAAACTAGCAGACAAGGAGAGTGGACTGGAATGCACATACATGAACAATGACGACTTCACTGCACTAGTCAGGGAGCGTGGTAGTACATTGAGTGAGCATGTGCACTGTGTGGCTATCACATTAAAAGTGACTGAGTGAGTACAGCAACGGATCTGCATCAAATTTTGCCTTAAGCTTGAACATTCCTCCTTAGAAACTATTCTGATGATTCAGAAGGTCACAGCTATGGGCAGTGGTGGCCTTCTGAATCTGGTGATTGGCAGCTTCGTCACGACAGCATGCCTGCTTATTCCTCATATCTCGTGCTGCTTTTTTGCGAAACATCAAATCACCCAGGTGACTCAGTCCCTGTGCAACTACTAGCTTTTGGTTCCCTGCAACTACTAGCTTTTCCCAAAATTAAAATCATCTTTGAAAGGGAAGAGATTTCAGACCATTGATGAGAGTCAGGAAAATACAACAAGGCAGCTGATGTCTTTTAGGAGAACTGTGTGAGGTCCCAAGGTGCCTACTTTGAAGGGGACTGAGGTGCCATTGTCCCACGTACAATATTTCTTGTATCGTCTTCAATAAATGTCTCTAATTTTCATACTACATAGCTGGGTACCTTCTGGACATATCTTAAATAGCTATATATTATAACCTGAATGCTTTCTTTTGAATAATTTAGGTAAATTGGAGAAAAGGCACCTTTTGATTTGATGATTGGTTTAATTACATATTAACTTGAGAGTATATATACTTCATTTGAAACTAATCTAAAATTACATAGTGATCTGAATAACAGGTCACAAATGTTGAATAGAAGTTAGTTTCTACAGCAATTTTTAAAATTAACTCAGCAATTCTAGGATTTGATGTTTGTCACTTAACTCTTTTATTTGTTCAATTATGTGGATAGCTTGAAGAAAGGAAAGGTTGATTTTTTCTTGTAAGAACAGAGACTACTTACAACTTGGCTTTTAAAAAAATTTTTTGCAAAACTGATAATCAATGCTACTTGCAGCTTATTATGAGAGGAAAATACTGCGCATTTTATGGCAATTATGACACCGTCAAGCAAACCACTGTAAAAGAAAGCTTCCTTCATGCTGTTTGTTTTGCTAGCATCAACACTTGTAGGAAAAGGAACATTTTTTTTTTCCTGGAGACTACAAGAAAGTTCTGCAAAACACACTTAACCTGTTTCCTCTTTGTTCTAAGGGGAAAAAAAAATAACAAACCTAGATTGTTAAAAACCCACATAAGTACTCTATGCTTGTATTTGGGGACAATGTCCTCTTTCCACAGCTGCAGTTTGCTTTCCCATGTAATGGTTCTTGAATTAAGAATAATCTTTGCAGTTGTCTCATGGCTAGAACCACAGCTGCTGCAGGAGAGTCAACACGTGCTGATTGGAACCAGAAGGGGAAACTGATCACAGCCAAGTGAGTAATGATCTAGGGTCATTTAGTATCTTTCCAAGGTTAACAACTATTTTTACTGTTTGTTCAGAAATGGATGCTCCAGTGCATTTCCTCCCAGCTGGGTGAAAAATGTGAAGGGATTAACCAAAGAGAAAAAACAACTCATAGACACACACAATAGTATGGAGATTACCAGAGGTAAAAGAGGGTGAAAGGAGGACAAACGGTGATGGACAGAGACTTGAGTTGGGGTGGTGAATACACAATACAATATACAGATGATGTATTATTGTACCCCTGAAACATATATAGTTTTATTAATCTATGTCAGCCCAATAAATTCAATATTTTTTAAAGGATATATTTCCCAAGAGGTTTTTTTTTAATGAATGTCATCAGACATGGAAATCAGGCAAAAACACAGGAGGTCATAGAATGAGTAGTTAAATCTCAGATGTCTAAATGGCCAATCCAATTAAAGCATATCCCCAAGCTGAATTGTCTGGAACAAAATGAAAAGCAATGTTAATTTTAGTACACTGCAAATCTAAATGCCATTGCATTGGATTGCAATGCTTATAGGGAAAAATGTTAACAAATTTGATTTTCTCTATGCCTATTTTTATCTCTATAACCAATAATCAAAATAAAATTGAAATAAAAGAAAATATGACATCCTGTAAGATCTAAGTCCTGAATATTGTGTGCTTGTTGTCAGTATAGTCATTGGTGCCATGCAATTATGGCTGACCACACTCATAAGTGACAACAGCAATATCATCAACATTTCTTCACTAGCGTCGTGCTGAAGAGCTGCACCTGAAATCTACGAAAGCTACAAATGTCAAGTGCTGGTTGGTGTTCAATTCCGATGGAACACTGACTGCAGTCACACATGGTATAGTTAGTGAGCCTTCTCTGCACAAGGACCTGTGACAGTCACTCAAAGACTGGGTTCCGTATGCCATTCAACACCAAACTAGTGGGTGCCTTCCTGTGTAGAAGAGCCAGTGAGCAGAGGAGAAGGGAAAAGCTCATGACTCCCAGAATGACCATTCCTGATATCAGTGCGCTGGTGATGGCATTCAGCTGGAAAGGAGGTTCATTGGGAGCACCTGCAAGTAATAAAACAAAGGAACAATGAAACACAGAGGAAAGGTCCAATATCAGATTCATCTGACCATAGCCCAGTATATACATGCAAAACATCTGTCATCAGTATCTTACAGAATACCAACACGACACTGGATCATCCAACAATCTATTTGACTATATTTCAATCCAATAACTGAAGCATTATATGGTTTAGAAGCCTGGTATCCCCCGGGCACCCAAAAAATAGTCATCTATAAAATTCTATAAAAATTGACCAACAGGTCACATATGAATTCAGAAACCTTCAGTGATCTGTTATTTTTTAAAAAATAACAGACTTGTGAAAGCACAGTTCAATGTACTTAGTTGATTACAGATTTGCAACTGATCACAAAAAACTTAAAATTTAAAAAAATCATACTTTTTAGCCCCGGCTGGCATAGCTCAGTGGATCGAGTGCAGGCCTGTGAACCAAAGGGTCACTAGTTCAATTCCCAATCGGGGCACATGCCTGGGTTGTGGGCCAGGTCCCCAGTGCGGGGTGCACGAGAGGCAACCGCACATTGATGTTGCTCTCCCTCTCTATCTCCCTCCCTTTCCCTCTTTCTAAAAATAAAATAAATAAAATATTTAAACAATCATACTTTTACTTTCAATATATGTTAATTATCTTACCAAGCTGTGAATTGTTGGTTGGAGTCTCATCTGGAAGGGGGGGAAAAAGAAAAGCAATATTGTGTCTCCAAATATTTACCTATGTTTAGTATAATTCTATAATTACTTTTACCAACATGTCTCTTCACCTTCACCCATAAGCTCCTGGGGAAAGGCAATAATAAAAATTCTCCTAAACCATTCTGCTCTCCCACTTTCTCTTCTACGTGTGTGAAATTTCATCATCTATCTATTCCCCAAGCCAACACCCTGCCACTGCCCTGGGCATACAAATATAATCGTGAAATATACTGTGCTGTATTCGTTTCTGCCAGCTGTGCTTCATCATTATCTCTTTACTCATGTTAGTGGGGGCAGTAATTGTTAACAGTTATTACGTTTTTTTATAGCCCTATCCCCTGCCATTTGTTACTTTGTTATACAGAAATAGTCATTATTTAGTGCCTATTTCAAGTGTTGCCAATTTGCCCATTGTAATCTACAAAAACTTCATTTTAAGTTCCAAGAAGATAAATTCACACTTAATAACTAAATAAAAGGAAAATGTGATGTCTGAGCTTGAGTCATTTTATTTGCATCTGGGAAGTAAAATATTGAAGCTGTAGATTTTTTCACTTTTTTCCTGCAAATATAATAGTAGATGCAATGAACGCATCCACTTTGCTTCACAATCTTTGTTACCCGTTTGTAATCATATAACAATTAACCCTTGAGCTTCTACAACAAGTGAACTTCATATTTGTATTTAGTATGTGCGTGTGTATGCATCTGTGAGTGTTGGTTACCCGAACGATGAAATGTGTGCAGTTAACTGATTTTGGAGTACAAATATTTTGACAATTAATATGCGCACAGTGCCATTCGGTTTACAAAGTGCTATTTCATATGTTGTCACATTTAACCCTCATAATAGTCACATGGTTTACATATGATTGCTCCCCCCATTTTACAGATGGAGAAACTTCCATCTGTCACAGCCTCCATGATAAAGTAAACATGTTTAAATAAAAGCTCAGTTTCTGCAACTTTTTTCTAAAATAACAAAAACTACCCAAGTCTGAAAAATATTTTTAGTCATAGAGATGAATATCTCCAGCTACAAAACTCTAGGCTCAGCATTTGAAACCACTGATGGTAGAACTTGGTGAGATATTTCTAAAACACCCGACACCGTTTCTGTTTAGAGATGTGAGTCCTGGCAGCACTGGCGGTTCTCGCTCCTGGTCCCTGAAGCGCCGTGCCCGAAGTCTATGGAGCGCATTCTCGGGAACCTTCAGAAGGGTGCCGTGCACTGTTACGGGGCTAAAAGAAAAATAGCTCCAATTTTCCTGATAAGGCACCCTTAGGAAAATCCTAACCTCCAGCCAATACCATTTGATGGACACTTTCTTCTCATGGAAAGAGATGGGATGAAGGAATTGTGATTAATTCCTCCAAAAGGTCCTTGTGGCCTTTTCCTAAGGCAAGCTGCCTCACTGGAACACAGAGGAGAATATATAGCACTCTAAAATTCTTTTCTAACAGTTATTTTTCATTTATAAATCACACTTATTTGATCTAAAATGTGTTTCTATTAAGGAATAAAAAAGCCCCTTCCTTCTATGTGTCCCAAAGTAAGGCAAAAGTGCCCCTACTATTCTCTCTGCGTCCCGAGGCAAACAGAAGAAGTCAGAATAACCCCTCTTCCCCCACATTATCATCAACACTTCTGTAAGAACAACATCCCAGGTGTTGCCCACAACAACTTGGCTGTGAAAAAATTCTGTGTGGGGACAAAAATGCTGAATGAGCTAAACCGGCTCCAGGTTCCTGGACCCTGAAATTGAAATCATCCTACCTGTGACAGGTGGCCAAAATCAAGGCATGTAGCACTGGAATATTGTTCAGAATTGTATTTGATAGAGGGTAAAGGTGGAGGGAATAACATTGTCTGGTTGCTTTTTCTGGTGTCCTGCAATATCAGTATCATTGCAATTTAAAAAAAAAAAAAAAAATCAAAGCCTGTTAAGTCCAGAAACGGAAGGTGGACATTTTCCAGGAGATTTTTAGCACCACACACTTCTGTTTTTTTCTCACATCTACTTGTTCTTAACATAGATATGTATGCCAAAAGAAGCCTCCTGGATTAGATCAGAGTAGAACACTGAACCTGGAGGGTTCTTCAAAGAAACGCAAAGTTAGCCGAGGACCAGAGGAGAAAAGTGGGAGCAGCAACAGCACAGCTGTGCGAGCGCCAGAACTGGCGGATGAACGGTCATCCTCGGCTTTTCTCTCATGCAAGTAGTTGAAATAAACCGGGGAAAAAAATGAACATTAGTCCAAAGACATATGCAAAATGAATGTTTTTAGCTTTGTTAGCACAAGCTATTTTTGATAAATTTTCAATTACCTATGTGGTAAACGGACCACATATTTCAAGTTTTGGCCCTCTACCAGGGGTGTCAAACTCACTTTCACTGGGGGCCACATCAGCCTCGCAGTTGCCTTCAAAGGGCCAAATGTAACTTTAGGACTGTATAAATGTAACTACTCCTTAACAGTTAAGTGAGAGCTCAGCGCTGCCGCCGGGTAGAAACAAGGTGCCGGGCGGATAAAACAAGGTGGAGGGCCGGATTAGGCCCGCGGGCCTTGTGTTTGCCTCCCGTGCTCTAAACTTTTTACTTTTCACCCTGCGTTTGTCCATAGACTATCCCTACCTTTGAACTCTGAGCCTGTGGCCTGTTCCCTATTGTACTCCAAGTTCCTACCAGAGCGCCTGTGTAGGGGCTAAATAAATAAGCTTCGATGAATTAACTACACTTAAAACTCAATGATACTAGTTGAACAACAGTTTGGCTTGAACTTCTTTATTGGAATTTATGTAAAAAAATGACTATCACCATTGTTTTCCAGTGCCGGTACATTTAAATTTCCATAATTGTACCTCATGATAAGCATTTCCTTTCCAAATAGTTTTAGTATTTGGGAGCTTAAAAGAAGAACACGTCAGGAATTTTGTGGATTTTGAATTTTAGTGATGTGAATTTTTCCTCAATCAACTAACAAAATGATTTACTAATGTTGCATAAAAATATCCAGAATGGATTTTATCTCATTGAAACAAAACAAAACAGAAGTTTGGCCCAGGCTGGTGGACTGAGCACTGGCCTGCAAACCAAAGGGTCGCTGGTTCAAGTCCCAGTCAGAGCACATGCCTGGGTTGTAGGCCAGGTCCCCAATAGGAGGCACATGAAGAAGCAACCACATATTGATGTTTCTCTCCCTCTCTTCCTCCCTCCCTTCCCCCCTGTCTAAAAATAAATAAATAAAATCTGTAAAATAATAATAATAAATAAACAAACGTAAGTTCTGAGGTTTAACGCCTTATTAAACTTGACCTAAGCAAGATGTCTAGGTGAAAGGAGTGCTTCAATGAGTTAACAAAGCAAAAATCCCAAGTATCAGAGAGATTTGAAGAGAGCAAATCAAGCCTGAAATTGGACTTCTCTATAGAACATCAGCCATGGGACCTGGAGAAATAAATCCAGCTGACCTAAGGTAAAAACAGAGTGGAACCAAGGAAAGAAGGTAGCCTCGGTCATCAAGCAGGACATTAAGTTTATATTGGGTTTGTCTATGGATGGATACAGGTGGACTTCTGAGTTCTGTTTTTATGTGGAATTTAAAATATTATTTTTGCATGGATATCATAGTATTAATGTAAATATCATCACGCATGGCTCTCTACACAGTGAGGCCATATCATGAACACCAAAAAAATGAGGAACTTCCATCCTACTGCTATTTCTCTACTTATGAAAACTAAACCCACGGAGGGTGAGAGAGGACTGAAGGAGACCTGCAAGATTTGAACATGATCCTTTGGGGGACTTGCCGGTGGGGAGACTGAGGTGACGAAGAGACCACCTTAGTGTTTCAGGGAACAAATACCGCCCTTCTGAGGTGGAAACAAGTTGAAATTGGAAAGGAAGAAATCCAGGCATGACATCGGGGCATTGTGATTGAAGCCATTAGCTCCTTGAGTGTTTAACATAGATATTTCAGGAGACTAGATATGATGTGGGCGAAACCTCTAAACTTGGACAGCTGGCTAGCTATAACAGAATTAGAAATTTCTACTTGGTTTTACTGGGATGGAGGGCTCTTAGTAAGTTTGGTCTTTTTAAAAATTATCTTACACTAGCAAATTATTTAAAATGTGTAATATTTAAATTTGAAAGATGAAAAACAAAATATTATAAATAAATATATTCAATTTGGCCCATATAAGAAGGAGGGAAGGAGGTTAATGAGGAGGAAAAGCCATCTACCCAACATGAATAGAGAGATGTCACTTTCAAGGTTCTTTTCTTACAGCAAGCTGGCTCTAGATACTCCATAGGAGTTGAAATATCTTTACTGTGCCTGCCCCAAAGCATTCCTAATAACTGGCCACAGAGCTGAGTTTCCATGCAGTGCAATTCTATAAGCTATGTCAGACAGCTAGCTAGAGATAAGATTTGGGCCTTTCACAAACCACAAACCAATCATTTTCAAACCATTCAAAACACCTACCACACCCTCAAGGAGTAAGGACTAAGTTTGAAATTTGATATTTAATAAATTTCTGCATTATTTAAAAGGCCTATTAGTTTGATTCTAAATAATGCTATGTCTATACAAACACAAAGGAGTAAATAATTAAAGCAATTAATTATCTGGATTTTTCAGGCCCAAACCACTTTTTGCTTAATTACCTATTTCAGGCAAAGTTTTCTTTTCACTGTGGGGTGGGAAGCATAAAAAAAAAAAAAAAAGGTTAAGATTATCTAATTGAAACATAATAGGCTTATGCCTAATATAACATAGGGAAAAAATTGTTAGAATATAATCCAAATCAGAATTCCGTTTTGTTTTGTTTTGTTTTGTTTTGTTTGACAAATTTAGAAGTATAGAGTTAGAAAGAATCTTTAAGGTTATTTTTCAAAACCTTTATTTAAAAAATCAAAAAATTTCCCAGAGAAGAGAAGTAAAATCCCAAGTCACAAAACTTGTTAAGACAAAAGCTGTAACCACCCAGTTTTCTAAACATTTAATTTGTATTGCTTACACAGCATATCTGCTTTATTTTGGATGTCTCTGGGTTCATGCTGATATAAAGCAATATCACTTTGTGGGGGGAGAGAGAGAATACATGCATACATAAATATTTGTATACATGTGGATACTTGTATATGTGTATGAACACGTGTCTATTAGATTCATGAGTATGATGAGAACACCAAATGGGGTTATGTAATATTCAGGAACCTGGAAGGAAACAAATGGTACTCAAACTGGACAATTTAAGAAGAGCTTAATAAGACTATTAAAAGAGATACAGGGAATTCACAAGAGGAAGTAAAGTTACCGGAGCTGTGGGTGAAGGGTGGGTATACAGAACTGAGAGATCAGCTCTCCGAAACTTCACTCCCGTTCTCTGACAGCGCCACCTATTGGCCAAACCCAACCAGAAACTAGATGGGAAGGTCCCCCATGGACCAAGTTCAGTGACCAGTCTTCTGGAGTAGGTCAGGGAAAGGTATTGTAGACTAGATCCAGAGAAGCAAATGAAAATGTCCAGGATAGAATACTTCGCGCATGTGTGTGTGTGTGTGTGTGTGTGTGTGTGTGTGTAAAAAGGGAAATGTGGTATAGATGATATTGCCCTTTGTCTAAGTTGAGTAAACAGGAAAACACTGTGAAATTAACATTGCTTGGCAGTTTATCTTGTCTCACAGTTAATTAGAGCTCTTTAGGAACCACTCTGAGTTCCCCTTAGAAGCCAAGTAACAAGACATTTTTGGAACTATTATGGCACACAAAATCAGGGGCACTCTTACCACTCCGCGTAATGATGGGCCCCGCAGAGAGGATGGCATTTCCAGAAGTGCTCTGTGGTCTCCAAGTGGTCCTCCTCCCCGCATCCCTCCTTTCTCTGTGGCTGCAAGTCTGAGGAGTTAATGAAAACAAATGAAATTCCACACTAGCACAAAATTGTTTCTTTATGGCCATTTGGAAATCAGATTCTTTCTAAAGAAATACCACATGTTTCATTTTATTCACTTACTTGTGTGCATTTATTTAATTACTTTACATATGACCACTACAATGTTACTTATCCTGGCTTGGTCCACGTTTCTTACTTCCTCCAGTTATAATAGTTCATCACCTCATTAATTTACATAGCTCAGTGGCTGCCCTGAAAAAGAGCTGTGTTTATCAAACTTTCCCACTTTTATTTCTCTCAAGACTTTGATAAATCTTTCCCTGAAATGTTGGTCAGCACAGAGCCAAGGTAATGTAGACTCTCCTTTGAACCCCATCTGATATAGCTAGTTAGGACTAAACTAATCAGTAACTATTAAAAAATGCATGAATTTGAACATAAATGTAAACATACTGAAGTAGTTTCAAATTAAAAAAATATTTCTGCATTTTTAGGTCAATATTAGTGTGAGCATAGAAGGTCTGTCAGAAACATAATTTTTTATTCACTAGTAAATGGATCTATATTGTATGTGATGGTTTTAAGCACTTCACATCCACACTTTTCATAGCTTTTAATTTTTAATCCAGGGGATTCCCAGGTCATCTGCCTCCAATCTCCCTTTCTATTGCCGGCCATGTCCCCTCTTCAGGTTCCCCATCATCTTCCAGTCTGTTCCTTCCAGCCTTATTGAAGGACTGGAAGTCCTTCCCTGGTTACTCTGTTTTATGCGTTTGTGACTTTGACTGTTTTTTGGCATGGAGTGTCTCTCACATCTTTCACACTCTTGATTTTATACCTTTAGGTTTCATCCATCTTCAGGCACTGCCTAAGGTTCATTCATCTCTTCTTTCCACCAACCCTCCCAATATCTCCTGCGTCATCTCTCTGACAATGGTGAGCACTGTGTCTTCCTATAGCCTGTGCCTGTGTCTGCCTTTGTGCCATAACGTTTTTGTCTTGTTTCATTTCATGACTACTTCCTGCCCCGAAACGATAAGTTAATTGAATTCAGAATTCATGGGTGCATCTCTGTATTCCCAGTATAATGCTTGGCACAAAGTAGGCATTCAATATATCTTTGCTGGATGAATGAATAAATCCTACTTCAAACAGTTTGACCTGATGCATTTCCACCTTCAATAAAATTAGTGCCTAGCACCTGATAACCTTTCAGCTTAGACCAATTTGACAATTTAGAATAAAGTTGCTCAAAAACATACCGGCATAAGGAAAGGGCAGTCATCAGCTCTGCAGAGCTTGGTAACGCAGTGCAGGAAGACAGTGGACATTTTCTGATTCTTATGTTTCACAAACCGGAACACTTCAAAGGAAAATCGGCCTTGTTGGCTTTTGCCATTTTCAATAACGGTGGTCTGAGGATCTTTGTCACAGCTACATGTTAGGGAAATGTGAAAACAGGATATTACTAGAAATCACCAGCCCACTTGGACTTGTAAAAAAAATTTCTTCGGTATTAAGGGTAGCCCACTAACAGCTAACAAAACCATGCCATATTACAGCCACTTATTGAGAGAATAAACTAACTCAACAGACATGACAAGATCGACCTACATCATGAAACATAAATAGATCCGTTTCTGATTACAATGTTACTGTCAAACTTTAGAAGTAATTTCACATGGTAAAAATCCAAAAAGTCTAAATACATATAGTGAAAAGTCTCCTCCCATCTTTGGTCTTGTCCATACTGTTCACAGCCATATACAAACCTGCCAGAGGTGATCTCACTTGCATTGCATCATCCCAGGATATGTGCAAATAGAAGCACAGACAATATACTTTTATTTTTCCTTCCTCTTTAAACAAACTATAGCACAGTCTATATATTTTTATATCTTGCCTTTTTAAAAAATTTAGCAATGCATCACAAGAAGTCTTTCCATATCAATACTTAGCGAACCTCCGCATTGTTTATCTACAGTTGTATAGTATTCCATTGTGCGCATGTGCCAGGTTATTTAGTTCCCTATTTCTGTACCCGTGAGGATTTTGCTTTTTACAAAGTAAATAACAAGCAGCTTTATAGTACAGCATTTTGTACGTGTGCAGGGTATCTGTGCAATATATCTGTGTTTGCCACATTACTCTCTGTAAATATCATTACATTTCCTCAGCAATGTATGAAGAATCCCAGAGCTACATCAAAAAAGCCTATGGGAAAAGTTTGGATTGTTCCCTGTTTGATAGGAAAAAATAAACTATCACTATATAATTTCAATTTGCATTTTTCTTAGTGGAAATGAATATGTTCATCTTTTCATATACATTAAAGCCACTTGGTATGTCTTTCCTTTTTACTGTCTATTAGAGAGAGGGGAAGGGAGGGAGAGAGGGAAGCAGAGAATCATCCATATGCACTGAACCCACAGCCCAGGTGTGTGTCCTGGCCAGAAACGAACTGGAGACCTTTCACTTTGTGGGACAGCACCCAACTGAGCCACACGGGCTAGGGCCACTTGGTGTTTCTAAATCTGAACACTGTTTGTGCCCTTTGCTCAAATTTCTATTGTTGGCCTTTTCTTTCTGATTCTTACATGTTGTTTATATGGTAGGGAGAGTGGAATCCTTGCTAGTTATAAAAGTTGCATATTGTTTTATTTTGCTGTTTGGCTTTGGGCGTTCCTCACACTGTGCATGTGTCCACACATGGGCACTCATACAGTTGATTTTTACATTACGTTTTCAATGTTTTCTTTTATGGCATCTAGTATTTGGGCTGAAGAGAGATTTTCCTTACTCCAAAGTTTAAATTTCTTATGTTAATATGAATATTTTCTCCTACAACATTTAAAGCTGTAGATTTTACACTTAAATTAATCATCTAGGTAAAGTTTATTATGGTGTATTGAGTGAAGTGTAGGTCCAGTGCTATTTTTTTTATAGTATCCATTACCCAGAGCTATTTAAAAAATCTGTTTATCCCACTGGTTTGTGCTATCACAGTCTACCATGTAGTAAATTCCCACAGGTTTTGGATCTATTTCTCAGCTTACTATCCCAAATTTTGTCTATATGTCTACTCTCACAAAGTATCACATTTAAAAAAATAATTTTAGAATTTATTACTATAGTATCTGGTAGAGCCATACCTTCCTCATTTCATGTTCTGTTGGTTTTTTTTTTTTTTTTAATGGATTTGTCCTTTATCACTTTTTTCTTGATTAGAGTAGCTTGTGATTCTTTTATGATTTTTCAAAGAACTTAACCTGTTCTTTTCTTTTTTCTTTTTTTTTTTTTTTTTGCTAAGTGTTGATTCATATTTCCATCTCTGGTCCAATTGTTATTTAAGAGTTTTAAACTTTCAAGTGGTGGTGACTTTCTGTTTTCTGATATTGTTTCAAATTGGTGGCTATTGATACATAGCTTATTTATTATGTCATTTAGATCTTCTATATCTTTACTTAATTGTTGGCCACCAGAACTAAGTTTCCTGAGAGAGGGTAATTAGTGTCTCATTTTTATAATATTTCTGACTATGTCTTTTTATAGTTCTCCTAGTTTCCACTTTATGAAGGTTTCAGTATTATCCGAGGCATCCTTTCACTATGTTTATATAAATTTATTTTAATTTAGGAAAGTATTTCTCAATTATATTTTTAAATATTTATTCTATTCTATTATTTTGGTCTCTTTTGGGGGAAACTGATTATGTGTATTATAGATATTGGATTCATTTTGCCACCTTTTATTTCTATTGCTTCTACTCTAATCCTTTTTAATCTTTCCCCTTTATATGTGTTTCTTTTTTATTGCATTTCTTATTTTTATCTTCTCTGTCCCACACTGTGTCTTTCTGCTGTGTCTATTCTCCCTTCCACACCATCTAATTATTCCATTCTGTATTACATTTGTTTTTCCCATTTCATCTAAAATTCTTCCAATTTCCTTTTCACATTCTCGTTGCCTTACCTTTTACTGACCTATTCTTACCTGAGTTCTTATAATTGTATCTTTATATTATAACTACTTTTTAAGCTGTAAAACAAAATTATTGTTGGAATGTTCGATTACAAATCTATCTATTCCATGGCAACATTTTCCCAATGAGTTTAATTCATCTTTAAACTTTTTTTCTACCATTTTTCACATTTTTCTTGTAGTACGCAGCAACACTGCCAGTAATGCCTCCATTTGTCTACCATTCATATCTGAGAGAGTTGGGGTTTCCTAGACCTGTTTTGGGTTTTTTTTTTCCCAGAAACTCCTAGGGCAATGTGGAACATTAATGGCCTTCTTCAAGGGTTTCCCAAGTTCAAGGGCTCCCTCCTGTTTTACAGTGAAAGGCAAGTTTTCTTTGAAGATGATGTAATTGGGTAACTGAGTTTTCTCTGCCTCTCTGACCTGAAGATACTCATGAGGGTATCAGCCCCGTGTTTCTCAGGGTTACCCTTGAGCCCATTCCGCCATCCTCTTTGAACCTTAACTGCTTTTATCAACATTAACACATATCTTGGGATTTCTGTGGGCTTTCTTTCCTCCTAGTTTGACTGAAAATGGCATTTGGGGACTTCTTTTAGCTGTGAAGTTCACTCTTCTTTTTCTGGTTTCCACAAGAAACCAGAAAAGATTAAGGCCTAAGCTAAAGCCATAGTCATACCAAGGTATGAGTCTGATCATTGTAATCCACATTATCAATTTGTGACTAACATAGACATTTTAGGAAAAGAAAATTGTCAGAACAAAATTATACACAATTTCAACAGGCATAAATAACCAGTGTGAACCTTTTAATGTATCTCCTTACAGTCTTTTCTATCATATGTATAATGATAGAAATGATATCAATTGTACATACAATTATATGCTGATTTTTTTACTTTATATTTAATAGATTTAAATTTTAAGAATTATATATTTCTGAGGATAGAAACATTGAGAAGACAGAAAGGGGGGATATAAAAGAGAATCAACATTTTTTTCTAATTTTTTTATTTTTTATAAATAATTACATGATCACAGTGCCTGTGTGAGCTCTCAATTTAATGATTCTCCACAATTCACCTGCCATTTCTTTATTGCTGAACATCCAGTATGTTCCCATGCTTTACTATTTAAATAGCACTGGTAGACCAGAACATTATAAATATTTTAGAACATGCTTTCTAATTTATAAAACAGAATAAAAGAATATGAAATATTTTAAGGCATTTTCCCCAAATGTTGCCTGAGTTAACACTTCCAGCTATGTGAATATCAGTTTGACCATACCCTCTGAACATCACCTTAGCAGTGACTAGCCAATAAAAGATATTCTTTTGGTTTCCCATCATAATACTCCCATCATGTGTCAATAAGCAGCCGTGACCTGAGCCAGCTGCATTTTATAAGCATGATTAGAAGCCATTGCTTGACTCTCAAGTCTGTTCTACTGTCAGATAAAAATGCCGAAAGGGAGCTGACATGATTGAATGTTTTTATGATCCATGCACCCTTTCCCCAGATGCAGGTTACATTCACTCTATCACTGTCTATGGGGAATGAAGTTGAACTTATTGGCTCTGATAAAAAAGGAGTGGTAGGCTGTTTCATACTTTCATATTAAATACTGATAAATGAAAAAAAGCATTTTGGGATCTAAATTATCTAGACCATTGCTTTAATTTGACTCTCCTTTTGACATGTGGTTAGACAGTCCAGTGTGGATAAATAGTACCCTCCTACTGCCGTTCTCTTGTTGCCAGTAATAGCAGCACCATGCTTTTCCTAATACAGTGAAATATCCCCACATGACCTAACCATGAATAAAACATCTTTGCTAAACCTAACTTACTTGCAACTCTCATTCAACAATAGCCTTATCAGCATTTTGTGTTGAAAACTGTTCTCAACTTTTGTACTTCCAGCTTTACAAGGACTAAAACTTCAAAATGTAAAACTTTAAACTTAAAAACTATAAAAGTACCCTATAATTTGTTTCTCTGACTTATATTTTCTGCTTGAATTATCTACAGTTGGGTCTCTGCTATCCGTGAAAGACTTAGACACCTACCTAAGGAAGAGGTCATACCGAATATCATCATTTGGGTTCCCTGACGGGGTTGTGTAGCAATAATCCATCAGGACATTCCATCTGCAGGCAGAGACAAGCACGGTCTGGTCAGAACTCCTTTTGAGCATTAGTTACTAATCTAAGGCAAGTAAATATTGACAAATGTCTTACCCAATGGAATATTATTAGTTACTTGCAGAGGATTCTTAGTTATTAAAACATTATTCTAAATTTAAATGTATTTAAAAATATGCAGTAAGATGATATCCTACATCAAATGGCGTTAAGCCTAATAAATACAATACCACACAAACACACACACAAATTGTGTACAAGGCAAAAGGACGGTAAAAGCCTGAGGAAGCAAACCCAAAAGTGAACTGCATAGATGCTTCTAAGTTCACTGTGAACAATGGCCTTTTGTTTCCAGAAGTCACTGTCTCCAACTGATGACAAAGGCTATTGTAATACCCATACAATAGCTAAGGAGTTTGGTGCATGAATTCTGCACTCCAACTTATGCCAGAACCAGTGGGGGTGGGAGCCCGCATAGACGCCGTGCCAGGTGTGTAGAGGAAAGCCAGAAGGCAAAGACACGGCCTTCCTCCACAGGCCCGCTTGTGCCTACTTTGTACGCTACTCCATTCCAACGCTGATGTTATAAAAAGTACCAGTCCATGGGAACTGAATGCCAGTAAAAAGAAAAAAGAACTCTACATTTAGTAAGACTATTTTAAAAAATCATATATCTCCAAGAATAAAAATACCAAGAAGGCAGAGAGGGAGAAATTAAAGTAAAACCACATTTCTAGAGTATACTAATCTCTTCAGGATATGAAGTTTAAGTAATAATATGTGAGAAACCCAAAATAAGTCATATCATGCTACATATTTTTATAGGGCAGGATTGGATCTTTAGCTTTTAAATTCTCTTTCGATTGATCATTCTGAATTTTCTTAGTATCATGAAGATTTAATATTTTTTTGCAGAGATATTGCTGGAGATTGTTTTATATAAATTTGACTTTGATTCTTAGAGAGGGAGTTCTATGACCTTTTAATAAAAGTTTATTGAATAGTAACATAGAGGTAGAAAAGTGCACAAATCGTTAAGTGTCCATAAAATGACTGTGTCTGATTAATCAATTTTCAGATGAAAAAATTAGACCATTCTGGCATCCCAGAAGATCTCTCATGCCCTCTTCCAGTTACTACTCCTCTTTCTTTATGGGAAAAGTTATTTTCCAATTAATGACATAAAATGAGCATCATCCTTAATCTTTGTAATTTGTTACTTCTGTTCATTAGCACGCCTAGATGATGTGGCAATGACAGTATCTTTGAAATTAAAAATGAATGAACTAACTTTCTGATTCATGAGGTTTTAGGCAGCCAGATGTTTTAACCAACAAAAGATGAGTTTGAAAGTACCTGCCATCCAGATTAGTGGCTTGCACAGCTGCAAATACTTTGGTTTTTAAAGGTAATCCTATACTCGGGATAATTAACTGCTGGCTGTAGGTTGAATCCTAATGATAAAAAATAAACAATCCATCATCGCCTTTTTAACAACAGCATATTTACCACTTAAAACCATAATGTCATAAAAAGACGGGCAAATCAACATAAATTTACCAAACCAACTCCGTAAAGGACCTAGTTAATCTTCTAGTTCTTGTCAAAGCTGTCCTAAACCATATCCAAATAACGAATTCATTTTCATGCATAAATCTTTTTCCCCAGTTTGCCATTTATGATAGTAAATGTTCAGAATATTTAAATATACACAATTGTTAACAGTCAATGGTTAATATTTTCTTTAATATTCAACTATCAATATTCAGTTAATTTAAAATTCCATTTATTTAAAAAGTTTCTTTAAATTGTATCTGCTTTAGTTTAAGCCCCTCACCACCGGAGTTCTGTATTTTGTACACGTGATAACATTTACCCAAGATCACTTATCTGGCAATTTGAAGTTACCAGGTTTAATAGAAAACAAAAAATGAGACCAACATGTTCTCCAGTTTGCCAAAATGCATGCCATAGAGTTTCTGAACCAAATTTCTTGGTAGTTGCTTAATAGAGGGATAGATACCTCAGGATGTCACTCTACCTTTGCATCTGTATGTGACACCAATTCCAGAGAACTGATTTACATCACTCCCCAATGTGCAGTGGATGAAAGTGGCAGATTAGAAATTGATTGGAGTGGGGAGGACAGGAAGGGAGAAAATGCAGACAATTGTAATTGAAGAACAATAAAGTAATAAAAAAAAAAAGAAATTGAGAAGTGACCTCTTCAACTTGTTAAGAAAGAGAAAGGAGGAAAAAAACTGTAGAAAACACACACAAAAAAAACTGTCCTAAAAATGTAAGCTGTCAAATCATTTAGTCTGGAGACAAATTGCTTCCCCAAATTCAGTAACTCTGAAGATATTGCTATTTTGCAGCAAAGGGATATATTTGATATTCACTGTGAAATCTCAAGGTCATCAAGCAAAGCAAAATACAGAGCATACTCTCTTCTGAAGGTGGGAAAGAAAGCAACAAATTTTGAATTTTTAAAATTAAATTACTTATTGCTTGTATGCTTCATTTTTTAAAAAGTTGCATTCATGTGGAATATTTCATTCCCAAAAAAGCCAGATAAATGAGGGATTATATGCTATACTTATTTTCTATATTTCCATGATAAATAATACTAGCTCCTCTAGCCATTTTTTATAGATATTTTTATTTAATTATTTTTCTGACTCTGTTTTCCACCTTCTCCAAGTAATCCATTCTTCATTAATTATAACAGCACTTTCCACTTACACATGCATTGATACTGTCCAGAAGAAACTTGCCTCTTTACAGGCGTTACACTGGTAAGTCACTTGCAAATGATGTGGCTCAGCTGAGGTTTAACCATGAATTATCATTTTTTCTCCTAAAATTGTTTCTAAAAGGTAATTTGCTCACTTACTTTAGATCGTTGCCTTTACTCTTGTTAGTTTAATATTGTCCCTAAAATAAATTATATTTATTTTAGATTTTTCTTCAACTTTCAAAAACATATAATTAGCATAACTTTATATCAAATTTACTATTTTTGTATCTGTTCAGATGACACTAATACTTAGATGCAATTCAAATTCACAAGGTCGTGCTCATTTTCCATTTTGGCAGAGGAGAAAACTGATATATTTCTATTTCTCAGAAATAAAGCCACAGTTCAACTTGAAACAGGCCACATATATGGAAATTACATAATCAATACAATTCTTACTTTTTTTTTTGATAAATTTTCCTAAGTATATTTACTGAATCTAAGAACACATACAAACAACCAATTGCACTAAATCCAAATTAGGTAGACACAACTTTTCTCTCCCAGTGAATGAGTAATAGGTATGTGACGCAACTTTTCTTCATCCCTAAAGGTTAGAAATAAGAAACTGCATGTGAACTAGGAAAGCACAGTGCCTCATGATTGAGAAGGAATATTTAACTTGAAATGCGATAATAAAATTACACTTGGGTAGCTAAATGTTAGTGTTCAAAACAAATAATAAACGTGATTTTGGGTCAATTAGTGAAAGCACACTAACATTTTAAACTAAAAGCTTTTTCTAATGTAAATTACTAGCTTTTTAATGTCCTGTAACATGGCAAAAATACAATGATGGTACCATGTTAAAAAAAAAAAAAACTAGTTTGCAGCAGTGAAACTCTTCTGGAATAGTAGACACGCATCAGAGACATTTGTCAAAACCCACAGAATATACAACATTATGAGTGAACCTAAATGTGAATGATGGACTTCGGTTAATAATATGTCAGTATTGTTTTACTAACTGTAACAAGTATACCCCGTAATAATAGAGGAAATTGGGTGCAGGCAGAGGAGGTCGGTACTTTCTGATCAGTTTTTGTGTAAAACTAAAACTGCTCTGAAAAGTAATGTTGGTTAAAAAATTGTTAACCTTATGGGGAAATGGTTGAATTCTATTAAATAACTGGTTATAATAATGACTTTTAAAATTCAATTTAATTTTTACTCAACCGTTAGTAATACTGTTATTGCAAATTGATTAAAGACAAGAAGTATGTTGGCACTACCTGCTTCGATGAGAGTCTGATATCCAACAATCGGTTCTCTTTTACTTAGAATTAAACTCTTAAGGTTATCATTAAATTATGGGCTTTTGTTTAGCATCAGGACTCTAGAAACTCTTTGAAGAATCGTGTCTATGTTTTCCTTTCCTGTTCGAAAACTTTTTAGTTTGATATAGTCCCATTTTTTTATCTTTTCTTTTAGTTCCCTTGCCTAGGGAGATATACCAGATAAAATATAGCTACAAGCAATGTCCAAGATTTTGCTGGCTGTTTTCTTCTATGATTTTTATGGTTTCGGGTCTAATATTTAAGTCTTTAATCCATTTTGAATGTATTCTTGTGTGGGGGGTAAGAAGGTGGTCTAATTTCATTTTTCTACAAGTATCTGCCCAATTTTCCCAATACCACATTGAATAAATTATCTTTAGCCCATTGTATGTGTTTGCTTCCTCTGTAGAATATTAGTTGACTATAAATGTGTGGGTGTATTTGTGGGCTCTCTGCCCTGTTCCATTGATCTTTGTGTCTGTTTTTGTGCCAGTACCATGCTGTTTTGATTGCTCTGGCCTTGTAGTATGGTTTCATATTAGGTAGCACGATTCCTCCAACTCTGTTCTTTCTCGGGATTGCTGTTGCTATGTGGTGCCTTTTGTGGTTCCATATAAATTTTTGGAATATTTGTTCTAGTTCTGTGAAATGCATCATTGGAATCTTGACAGGAATTGCATTAAATCTATAGATTGCTTTTCGTAGTATGGACATTTTAGTGATGTTAATTCTTCCTATCCATGAATATGATACATGTTTCCATTTTTTGTGTGTGTCTTCTTCTATTTCCTCCTTCAGTGTCTTATAATTTTCTGAATATAAGTCTTTACATCCTTGGTTAGGTTTATTCCTATGTATTTTATTCTTTTTAAAGGAATTGTGAATGGGATTATTTTCTTGTCTAGTTAGCAATGGGACAATTATATTATTTCTAATGATAAAGAAAAGACCTTAACAGCAAGGTTCTCCTCAAATTTTGATTTTCTTCTTTTTCGGTGACAGAATAGTTTAATTTCACAAAAATAATATTATCATTAAATACTCTGTGGACATATTTTTCACTTTTTTTTTAAGATCAGAAATTGTCATTCTTGTTTCACTTGATTATAACAAATCATATTAAACTCACACCAGTCACCTCAACTCAGGGAGCTTACACATATAAATGAACAAATAGAAACTTTCAATTTATTTTTTCTTACTTTCCTTTTTTATTTATTGTAAGTATATTTTATTGATTATACTACTAGTTTTTTTCAGTTTTTTTCTCCCCTTTATCCACCTCCACTCTGTACTTCCCAACCCTCCAGCATTCCACTCGCTCTTAGTTCATTTAAAAAATATTATTCACAACAATAATTATCTGGCCATCTTGGGAATGAATATTGGCGCATACAGGGGTAAGCAAAAGTGGGTTTATAGTAGTGAGCATGCGAAACACCATGTATTCCTGTATTATTATTTATCAATTATTGTATCATTCTCCACATGAACAATTGTTTAAACCTACATTTGCCAACCCCTGAATTTGCTGAGACTGTAAAACCAACAAACTTGGCAGCTTCTTACAGAAGAAAGTTTAGAAGTGACAGTAAATCATACCAACAAAAACAATCTTCATTCCAACACATTTTAATTTGTTGTTTAGAGCTCTGCGGTGTCTGACTACAAACTTATATACATGATTTTTTTAAATGCCTTTGGAAAATGTTCTACGACAGTATTTATAGCTCATTATATTCAAAGTATAATGCACTGACTTTTAAATCATTTGTGTGAATTATAACTCAGTGCCATGATGACATGAATAATATTGTAAAAATCAGATTCATAATTTATACAAATGTTAGTTGATAGATTGAAAAATTGATATTTAAATCAGACATTTAAAATGTATGAATAAAAATTTTAATCAACATGAAAATATCATTTAGAGGATTAATGTTAGAGTTATAAATAGAAATCCATGTATTTTTCACATTTTGCTGCCACTGTTGATATTTACACGACAAAAGTTTAGACAATACTATGTAGTCAGTCCAAATTATTTCAAATGGGATAGAACTGACATTAATCAAAAGCCATATTAAAAATATTTAACACATCCATCACCGAGCTTGCCTCCAAAAGTATAATTTGGACTTTTCCTATATTTTATCATAAAATTACTATTCCTCAAATCTTGACCCTGTCTATGGCCACACACACACGCACATAAATAAATATATACACTTAAAAGCAGACAAGCACTTGAAATAACTATGCAGATTCAGAATCATAATTATGAAATTAATTTAAATCATTTATCAACCTTTAGGAAATAATGACATTTCTATCTTTATCACTAAGGATATGAAAATTGTAGGAAGGATAGATAAAGGTTAGCAAGGTGAAATGAGGTTATTGTGGTTTTTGGTAGATTTTTATGTAAAACACATTCACATAAATAGTTCCTGAGAATGTAAGAGAGAAAGCAACATCTCTCACCCATCAACTTACGTTATAAAGCAGCAAGTTCAAAGTGCTGACAAATGTACCATTGTTCTCTCTCACAGAAATAGCAGCCGAGGACCTAAAACAAGGTTAGAAAAAAAAGAGAGCTCTGAAGAGATTTTAAATGAAAAGTTTCAGCTATCCCATACTGCTGCAGTTTAGGCGCTGAAACCCTTGAGTAAGCCCCACGTCCTTTTAAGTGGGCTTGGAGTAGGCATGCGGTTTAAATGCCTGCAGACAGATAACCAAAAAGAAAGTGTGGCTCCGTAAAGACAAACTGTTCTTTATGATATTTTTATTTATAAATGCATCTTATTTCTATTTTATGTTTCTCTTTCTATTTCTATTTCCCTTACATGAGACTTTTTGCAGAAAAACATCATTCTAAAAGAATTTGAATCTGATACAAATACATTTTCATCAATTCCACTAAAATAGAAGTTTCCTGAGATCAGGAATTTTGTTTTACTTTGTTCACTGCTAGAACATTACATAGTACATATAGATGTATAATAAATATTTATTGAATAATTGAATGATTCCTGGCTGATGTGGCTCAGTGGACTGAGTGCTGGCCTGTGAACCAAAGGGTCACTGGTTCGATTCCCAGTCAGGGCACGTGCAAGAGGCAACTATATATTGCTGTTTCTTTCCTTCCTTCTCCCTCCCTTCCCCTCTCTCTAAAAATAAATAAATAAAATCTTTTAAAAAATAATTGAATGAATATCCGTGCAGTGAAGCTCAGGTGTATGTTTAGTGGGGCAGGAGGCTGGGCGGAGCAAGAGACTGAGACACTTTCCCCTATACCTGTAGCCTTCAGACCCAAGGCCTTTCTTTCCTTCTGTCCCACATTAAACATGTATGGTTGGCCGAGGTGGTTATAATCATAGTGCCATTAAAACCAGCTGTGAATACATTTTTTTTTAATTTGAATGTGTTCTTCACGTTCTCTTATAACTAAGACTAAACAATTACACATTTGTAATAGCAAACCATAGAATTGGAGAGGGAAAGTTTTCACTCAATCATCCCATTTTATTAAAAATATTTAACAAATCTAGATGATTATGTTGTAATGTGGATATAACTCTGTCTCGGAATATATGCTTTGTCAATACTGAATGAATGTGTAACTGTAAGCAAGGTCTATGACCTCAGTGTGTATCTGGAGTTCTTTGGCTCTGGGCGATGCCACCTTTCTTTGGGAATCATCAGCTCCTGTGCAGGTGACACCTCAGCAGAAGGAATTGAGACCCCAGATTCTGAGACAATAGAATACAACAATGAGAGCGTATGGCAGAGGCTGAAGCCAAGCAGGACCCAACAGTATAGCGACTGAATGTTCTGCACACTTGGAATATGATAGGCCTTCTGTGCTGCATAAGCACCCAGAGTTCTTAGGTTCTTGGGCAGTTCTGAAGAGTGTGAGGAGAACCCAAGGCAGATACCTGATTAGTTTGAACCAGGTTTACTTTGGGGGGAAATATATATAAAAATATATAAAATATGTGTCTCTTGAGCTGTTGGTATGGGTCATAGCAATTTAGATAGGCAGATGATAGAGAGATAGATGATAGAGAAATAGATGAAAGAAAGGAAAGAAGGGAGGGAGGAAGGAAGGAAAGAAAAGGAAAAAAGAAAAGGAAAGGAAAGGAAGGAAGAAAGAAAGATGAAAGAAAGAAAGAAAAGAAAAGAAAAGAAAAAAGAAAGAAAGAAAGAAAGAGAAAAAGAGAGAGAAAAAAGAAAGAAAAACACTTGATATAGTTTCCATTGCATTAGTTTGGCTACTTTCAATAAATCCTTCTGAATAAGTCCTTATAAATCTTTATAAGTCCCTCAAGGACAAGAAATGATTCAAACATAAAGAAGGTACAAGGCAGCAAGAATAAAATGCAAACTTACGAAGCAAGCTGGGTATTATTAACCAGGTATTCCAATGGATAACTACAACTAAATTTGTAAAGAAGCCCAGGGAGATAGCTGATGATTGTTGGTGGATCTGGAGTATCGATATATCCTGAAATATTTCCTATTTGTACTGAAGTTGTGTTTCCGTAAGCACTGACTCCAGGAACTGTGGATACCTGTTAGAATGGTAGACAAGTTCAACATTTAAATATATATATATATATATATATATATATATATATATATATATATATATAAATCTAAGCATTTCATATTCAAAATAAAACATTAGACTAGGTCATTTCTAGACTGTCTTTCAACTATAACATATCACGATTTGAAGATTAAACAAACATAATGCTATCTTTAAGTGATCATATGTGTCTTAACTAAATGAAAATGTATTTTCCAATGGCAATTTATAAATAAAAAAGGATAGAGATTATATGTTCAGAGTGCTATAACAAATAATTTGCAAGTGTTCATGATAATTTCTAATTTTGTGGCATGGTATCAGAGACCACTATTAATCTGATTTTGCTTTCTATTTTAGCTTCATGTCTCCAGGGTCCCAGTTTTGTTAATAATGTCCCAGGCCCAAAGCCCTCACGGCTCTGGCCTTCATGCAGACTCCTTCAGCTTCCTCTTTCCCCCACGGCACCATGACATACTCTGCTCCTCCCCTGGATCTCACCTTCCCTAGGAAACTTCTACCCACCCCCACCCCGCCCCAGGCAGTGCCTGGCTCCACCGCAGCAGTGCCAGTGCACGAGCGCCCCCGACAGGGCGGCCCCCACACCATCATCAGGCCCCCGTGCTCACCTTTGCATCTTCGACACAGCACAGTGAGGCCAGCATCTTGGAGCCTCAAAGTAAATTGTGAGGACATGATTTAAGGTCATAAATTTTCTAAGTCCATCTTTACAGTCAGTTTTCCTCTGCAGTCCACGCACAGTCCCATCTCCTTCCTGGGCAATAGTTCGTGCGTGGGTTTCAGGGGGTTTGCGAACTCCCCAAAGTCCTAAAATACTGTTGTCCATGTGTGTATTTCCCTGAGACTGATGAGCTTTCATTCTATTATCCAATCCCACTAAAATTTAAGAACTACTATTTTAGGAATAATCAATAATATTCTTGACCTTCATAAACCATAAAGAAATACAATTTCTTTCACTATGTCAAATACCCATGAAACTTAATAAATATTTTAGCACATATTAGGGAGACCTATAATACTTAATTTTTAACAGTAGAATAAATGAGATGCATCAACCTAGGAGCAGATGGGCAAAGCTGAAGCAATTATCTAGCTAATTCATGAATAGAGCCAGAATCATTATCAATGAAATCACTTTTATTATAACTTAGTGATTTAGTAGTCTACTTAATTTTTTCCTGTAGGATTGTCCTTGGAACAGAATCCAAAGTTGGTGACATCTAAGACAAAAATAGAAAATAAGCAGGTCTGGAGAGCATTATGCTAAGTGAAATAAGCCACGCAGTGAAAGACAAATACCATATGGTCTCACCTATAAGTGGAACCTAATCAACAAAACAAACAAGCAAGCAAAATATAGCCAGAGACACTGAAATTAAAAACAAACGGACAGTAACCAGAGGGGAAGTGGGAGGGGTAAATGGCGGGAAAAGGGGGAGGGGTTTTCAGGAACAAGTGTAAAGGACACATGGACAAAACCAAAGAGGAGTAGGATTAAGGGTGGGAAGTGGGGATGGCTGGGGGGTGGGGGAGTGGTGGTGGGGAAATGGAGATGACTGTACTTGAAGGACAATAAAGAAAAAGTTAAAGAAAGAAAAGAAGCAGATCTCCCTCTGCTCTCACCACATACCTGACGGGCTAGCTAAAAATAACAATTCTGTCTGTGACATATACACACACACACAGGACAATTTTTATAACAGTTATTGCACTCTATAAAAAGTAGAAGGCACGCACACACACACACACACACACACACGCTTTGCCTGGCATTCCATGTGAATTGTTTTGTAGGCAGCAGGGCAAGACTACCCAGAAAACAAAGCTTGGTGAGGGAAAGGACTTGGGCTGTGGTGGGAGGAGAGGAAGCGCTGCTGCTCCCACATGGGCTCCCTCTCTCCACAAGGAAACACAGACAAGTAATAATCAACCCGCATGACTGCTCTTAGGCCCACTTCGTAACCTCCCTGCACACAACTCAGAGAGATGAGTAAATGTTTTTAATAAAGACTCAACAATACTCATGCTGCAGGCTGAGGATGGTCATGGGTACAATATTCTAGCTGACCTCTGGGTAAAAATAAAGAAATCTCTTTTTCCTGTCACCCCTTTCTCACCAAGTCTTAAAAACTCTGCCCTTAGAGTAAGCAAGCCTTCCCCCTTAATCCTAAACAATAATTTATGAAGAGGAAAGGCCACTTTCTCTTTCCTCACTGGACTAAGCGGTCTCGCTGTCGTAGCTCCTTTTTGTCTTTGCTAGGATTTACCAGTAAGATTACATTTAAACAGGCAAAGTGAAAAATAATACTAAATGAATTTCAGTGTAACCCTCCCCAAATCATAACATTTTTACTTCAATTAATTTTAATTCTCAGGGGAGTTAATGAATTATTCAATTCTATTTTTGGTGTTCAATGCATGAATAAGTAAATGAATACCGTAGACTAGCAGTTCTCATTCGGGGTGGAAATATTTGAAGTGATGTTTTTCTATTCTCAATGACTAGAGAGAGTGCTACTGGGATTTCATGGGTAAAACTGAGAATGATAAACATTTTGAAATTCAAAGGACAGTCCCACACAATGAAGAACTTTACATCAAATAGGCTGACATCCCCCCCCTTTATTTTTACAAAACACTGGTGTGAATTATTGAATGTTAAATATAAAATCCAGACAATTCTAAGTTTTCCATTCTGTATTTCATTTTTCTTTCTGAATGAGGTCACTAAGAAGTAATACTCCAAGTGATTCATTGCCAAACTCACTGGAACAAATAATTTTTGTTTGATAAGATACTTCCATAAGAAGCATGAAGAACATAGCTAATGACAAACCAGAGAGAAATATTCAGCAATGTCGCTCACACAAAACGAAGTTGCTTAGAGTGGCATGGCCCACCTCAGGCTCCCCAACTGCTCAGCTACAAGAAAGAAAACCATTTTTGGAAAATAAAACTGTATGTTTGGGAGCAGAAGCCTCAAGCAGACAAAGGAAAATGATTTCTTCAGTTTTATTGGAATTTTTTCTTGAAAGAGAGATTGAACTTCTGATTATTTCATGAAATGGGGAGCTGTTTATTTTTTGGGTTTTTTTTTTCAGTTATGACCCCAACCTAGCACACTATTTCACACGAATCTTACCACTAAGTTATTGCCACAGCCCTCCAAGGTGCTGAGATTGATGATGAAAATAACCACTGCGGGAAAGGTGTTGTTATTGATGAACCCCCTGCAGTGGGAATCCCCGTGCCTTCCGTTCAGGGCCAGATCTGTTTCAGAATAACCAGAGAAAAGGACCGTGCAAAAATTAATCTTCATCGTAATGGCCTGCACCCCGCAGTAGACACTGATGTCTCTTTCAGCTGAAATGAAAATACATAAAAAAACAAAAGTCACAAATGCATAGCAGAGGGTACAAGAATGACTTTAACATCCCTGATGTATTTATTTGCCCCCCTCAATCTTTTTAACTCATTCCTATATTTGAATACACCCTAATCCAACGTGAAAGGTGTTAAGAAAAGTAGCTAGGGAAAGTAGTCTTTGATTTAGTTATTTAGGAAGTGGTCTTTGAGTATAGAGATTATTGTTCATCTCTGTTTTCTTGTATAGTATATATGCACTAAATGTTGGTCGCGTATCACCAAATGATTAGAGAACTGAGTGGAAAAATTCAGGTTACTGAGGAAATTCAGGACTAAAGTAACAGAATCATTCAGGTCTCCTGTCTAGAGCAGCGAGACTCACGGCCATGATGCGTGTTCCCAGTGTACGGGAGAAACAGTTAAAATCCCTCCTAAGCCAGAATTGTTGAGCACTTTGCTATTTTGTAACCTATCCAACTCGGGATGTAGAAACAAAAGCCATGCACCAGAATTCCATTTTATTTTACCTGTATTAATCACACTAGAGAAAGAAAATGAAAAACAGTGTTCTGATATCACAAACAAAAATGCACAGCCTATTCTAAGAAAAGTTTGCCGATCACCATGCCTCAACAAAAGGAACTAGGTATGAAAATATAAAAAGCAAATGGCACAGTTTTCCGTGACCCTGGCTTATCAGTGATGAGATCCATTTTAGGTCTGAAGGGGTGAGCATGCACACACGCAGACACACACACACACTTTTCACATCTGCCTGTTTAGTTATTTTTCTACATGTAATAAAGAAAATATATGTAGAAAATGGATATGTTGCCTGCCATGTGAGTCGCCAGAAGCAGAAGCTTTTACTTTTATTGGTTTTCATAACTGTTAAAAGTTGAATTGTGCCCTTGCCCCCAGAAAAAAAAAAAAAAAAGATGCAATAGCGTCCTAACTCCCAGTACCTCAGATTGTGACCTTATTTGGAAATAGGGTTACTCAGGTGTAATTAGATTAGCTAAGGTCCTACCAGGGCAGGGTGGGTCTCTTAATTCAATATGACTGGTGTCCTAAGGAATTCCATGCAAAGAGACAGAAACACAGAGAGCATGCTGTGTGGATACGGAGAATTGGAGTGACATACCTATAAGCCAAGGAGTACCGAAGGTGGCTAGCAAACCATAACCAGAAGCTAGGAAGAGCCAAGGAAAAATTCTACCCAGAGTCTCAGAGGAAGCATAGTGTAGCTCTGCTGACACCTTAATTTTGGACTTCTGACTTCCAGAATTGTAAGACAATACATTTCCAATGTTTCAAATTATCTTGCTTGTGGAGCTTCATTATGGAAGCCCTAGGAAATTAATGCAGGAACCTTGCTACTTTTTTAAGGAAGATTTTTTTAATTGTTTTTAATTTATTAATTTTAGGGAGAGGTAGAAAGAAAGGAGAGAGAGAGAAAGGAGGAGAGAGAAAAAGAGAGAGAGAGATGGATTTGCTCCACTTATTCATGCATTCTTTGGTTGAATTCTGCACATGCCCTGACCAGGGATCAAACCCACACGACGGCATATCAGGATGATGCGCCAGCCAACTGAGTTCCCTGGCCCAGGTGACCTTGCCATTTGCACCACTCTGTTTTACCACTTTGATAAAAAATCTGAAACATGCATTAGGGTTCCAGACTGTGAACGTAGACAAAATCTGAGTAGACTATTTGGAAAAATGCACTTGATTGTTCAAAAAAAGAAAGAAAGAAAAACAAGTTAAAAGTTACTTCTGGTAGATGATAGGATGTTCACCTAGTAAATGTAAATATCATTCAAGGAAGTTTGGCATAGAATTAATTTCCTTAAATACTTCAGTTCTAATATAAGGGTAAGAGTAGAAGTTTTCAATGGCACATTTCTTTGGAATATCTGTTCTCTATACTGTTTTCTTTCTGGCAAAGGGAATCATATTTTGAAGACCTGAGTACGTCAATATGGAGACTTCTATGTTTGTTTATGATTTTAAACTTATTACACAACAAAGAAAGTGTTTTTTTTTTTATAGCTAAAAGGCTATATTAGGCTAGTTATCATAGAAAACTCCAAGAAATATTACCTCTTTAGGTAGAAAAATAAAATGAATTCACTATATATTACATTCTACTAACATAGAAAATAATAAACATGATTTCCCTTGGGAGTATATTAGCCTTTAACAAAATTAATGTTTAACTGAAACCATGACTATTTTTATTATATCTTATTGATTACACTATTACAGTTGTGCCAATTTCCCCCATCCCCCCCCTTGCACCCAGCACCCCCAACCCCCTCAGATAATTCCCCACACTACTGTTCATGTCCACGGGTTGTACATAGCTTCTGTGGCCGCTCCATTTCCTACACTGTGCTTTCCATCCCCATGGCTATGCTGTAACTGCCTATTTGTACTTCTTAAGCCCCTCGCCTCTTCGCCCACTCTCCCATACACACCTCCCATCTGTCAATCATCAAAACGCTCTCTGTGTCCATGGCTCTGTCTCTGTTCTTCTTGTTTAGTTAGTTTGTTTTTCAGATTCAGTTTTGAAAGACATGTATTTATTGCCATTTTATTGTTCATAGTTTTGATCTTCTTTTTCTCAAATAAGTCTCTTTAACATTTCATATAATAATGGTATGGTGGTGATGACCTCCTTTAGTTTTTCTTGTCTGGGAAGTTCTTTATCTGCCCTTTGATTTAAAATGATATCTTTGCTGGGTAGAGCAGTCTTGTGTGTAGGTCCCCGCTTTTCATGACTTTGAATATTTCTTGGAAATCCCTTCTAACATTCAAAGTTTCTTTTGCAAAATCAGCTGACAGTCTTATGGGAATTCCCCTTAGGAAACTGTTTTTCTCTTGCTGCATTTAAGATTCCCTCTTTATGTTGAACCTTTGGCATTTTAATTATGATGCACCTTAGAGTGGGCCTCTTTGCATCCACCTTGTTTGGGACTCTCTGCGTTTCCTGGACTTGCATGTCTCTCTACTTCACCAAATCAGGAAAGTTTTCTTTCATTATTTTTTCAAATAGATTTCCAGTTTCTTGCTCTTTCTCTTCTCCTTCTGGGACCCCTATGATGTGAAAATTAGAATGCTTGAACTTGTTCCAGAGGCTGCTTACACTATCTTCATTTTCTTAAATTCTTTTTTCTTCTTGTTGTTCTGATTGGTTGTCTTTTGCTTCCTTATGTTCCAAATCATTGATTTGATTCTCAACTTCATCTACTTTTTTGTTATTTCTCTGTATATTGTTATTTATTTTAATTAGCATATCCATCATTTCTGACTGGATCTTTTTTATGCTATTGAGGTCCTTGCTAAGTCCCTTGAGCATTCTTATAACCAGAGTTTTGAGCTCTGCATCTGATAGATTGCTTATCTCCATTTTGTTTAGATCTTTTTCTGGAGGTTTGAGCTGTTCTTTCATTTGGGTTATGTCTCTTTGTCTCCTCAGTTTGGCAGCCTCCCTGTGTTTGTTCCTATGTATTAGATAGAGATCCCTGTCTTGGTAGCATGGCCTAATGTAGTAGGTGTCCTGTAGGTCCAGTGGCACAGCCTCCCCTATCACCCGAACTGGGTACTTGAGATGTGCCCTTCATGTGGGTTAAGTACACCCACCTCTTGGTAGTTGTGCCTTGATTTCTGTTGGCAGGCTAATGGGAGGAATTTATCCGGGCTAGTCAGTTGCAAGGACCAGCTGTGACCACTGATCACCAACCTCTGTCCTCTGAGGAGTATCAGCTCTGTGAGGGCAGGGTGGCAGTGCTCTGATGTGTTATGTAGCTGTCCACTGGGTGCTCAGGCTCTGGAGCTTCCCAAGTGGTGCAGACAAAGATCACTCCCACCTGTTTTTTGCCCACGGCCACCCTGCCTGAGCTATACAGCAATCTGAGATGGCTGTTACTTGTGCTGAGCTTGGAGATTCCTAGGAGAAGCCAAGCTGTGATCTAGGCTGGTTGCTGCTAGTGCTGGGCCTGGGGCCCCTTTAGCAAGAAGTATGGGGGATGGAGTCTCACTGAAGCTGGCTGTTGCTTGTTGGAGAAAATTTAGGATGTTGTAACGCATAAACTAAGACCAGACATTCATATCAAAAAGCAGCTTTATTGGGCCTATAGGTTGGGTGGGGAAGAGTCTCTGGGGATCTCCAAGGTGGGTCAAACAGCATTATCCAGGTTAATAGAGTATCAGATATGGCACTAGCCTGCTGGTTCTGTGGCTCTGTGGCTCTGTGGAGAAATAGTTCAGAAAAGAGACAGTGGCCTCTCTATGCCTTTCTATCTGAGAAAAAGCTTTCCCTTGATGCCTTGAAGGCAAAAGCTCTTGCCTTGATGCCATACACTTCAGTTTCTCCCAGTATGCCTCCAGTGCCTTTCAAGCTGCTACCCCATTGCTGGAGCTCAGAGGAGGTGAGTCTGAGTTAGTCCCTATGTGAATTCTTCAAAAGGAACTGTTTTGGAATGCAGAAGTTTCTTCTACCTACCTAATCCCTGCTGGTTTTGGCAGCCAGAAGTTATGGGGGCTTATCTTCCTGGCACTTGAACCCTGGGATGGGAGGCTCCCAAGATATCTCTCCTGAATTTCTATTCACCACACATGGATGTGGGGCCAGCCTGTTCCATGTTTCCATCCCTCCTACCAGGCTGATGGATGTGATTTCTTTAATTCTGTAGTTGTCAGACTTCCACTCAACTGAATTTCTGATGGTTCTAAGTGATGGTTGTTCTATATTTTAGTTGTAATTTTGATGTAGTTGTGTGAGGAGGCGAGCCACATTTACCTATGCTGCCATCTTAACCAGAAGTGGACCAATCCATGATTTTTTTTTTTTTATTGAATTTTTTGGGGAGACATTGGTTAGTAAACTTTTATGGGTTTCAGGTATAAAATTCTACAATACGTCATCTGTATATTGTATTGTGTGTTCACCACCCCAAGTCAAGTCTCCTTCCATCACCATTCATCCCTCCCTTTACCCTCTCCTACCTCCCCCGAGAGGGGTTTCCCTTTGGCAATCACCATGCTGTTGTCGGTGTCAATGAGTCTCTCTTTTCCCTTTGCTTAATCCTTTTATCCTTCTCACCCAGCCCATGGCTGTCAGTCTGCTCCCCATACCCATGAGTCTGCCTCCACTTTGTTAGCTTATTCTGTTCATTAGATTCCGCATATAAGTGAAATCATATGTTATTTGTCTCTTTCTGACTGGCTTATTTCACTAGCATAATACTCTCCAGGTTCATCCATGCTGTCACAAAAGGTAATGTTTCCTTCTTTTTTATGGCTGAGTCTCATTCCATTGTGTAAATGTACCATGGCTTCTTTTATCCACTCATCTACCGATGGCCACTAGGCCTGCTTCCAAATCTTGGCAAGTGTAAACAATGCTGTAATAAACATAGGACCGGGGTGTATATATTCTTTCAAATTAGTGTTCTAAGTTTCTTTGGATATATTCCCAGAACCGGAACCTCTGGGTCATAGACAGTTCCATTTTAAATTTTTAAGGCAATCATGACTTCTAAATGATTCTCTTTACTAAAAGAATAGAGTCCAATTTTAACAAAGGTTTATCGAGTGTCTACCAACTTCAAAATGCACTTTTTTTTTAAAGATTTTTTTTTAAATTTTTATTTATTTTTAGAGAGAGGGGAAGGGAGGGAGAAAGAGAGGGAGAGAAACAGCAATGTATGGTTGCCTCTCACATGGCCCTCACGGGGACCTGGCCCGCAACCCAGGCATGTACCCTAACTGGGAATCGAACCGGGACCGCTTGGTTCCCAGCCCGCGCTCAATCCACTGAGCTACACCAGCCAGGGCAAAAATGCACTTTTTTTTAATGCATCTTAAATCCGTTGATTTTTCTCCATCTTCATACTATTCCTTGGTCCATGCCACCATTATCTTTTCCCCTGAAATATTATGTAACTTCCTAACTGGTTCCTTTACTTCTACACTTAGCACCTGTCATTAGTACAGCTGTTCACACATGAATCCAATCGTGTTACCTCTTTGCAGAGATCATCATCAGCTACTCACATGGGTCAAAAGTCCACATCTTGAACCAGATCCTCAAGCCTCTCTGTGATCTGCCATCTGCCTGCCTCTGCATCGTCACTTCTCCCTACTACCCCCTTGCTTCCTACATTTGTGTCACTGAACATTTTCAAGTTCTTTAAAAGCATCCTACTGAGTAGTAGAGGCCAGAATAGTGGTCACCTCTTGGGGTAGAACTCTCTAGAACAGAAGAAACAAGGACATTTTAAGGGGTGATAAAAATGTTTTCTATCTTGATCTGGGTAGGGGTTACAAGAGTGTATGTTAAAATTCCAAGATATGCCATGAAAATTGTTGCATCTTATTGTTTGTAAAGTATTCCTCAATAAACTATGGTGAGAATTTTTTTAAAAAACCTAATATAAGTTTTACACAAAAGGTCTCTAGTCAGTGCTCTTTCCTCTGCTTGGGATTCTCCTCCTATCCCCAGTATCTGTCTGAGTAACTCCGACTCTTCCTTCAGGTATCGGATTTAATAGTCTTTTTCCCAAAGACTTCCATGGTTTCCAATGTAAATCATGCCATTCTGTTGTAAGCTGGTATTTCTCCCTGGGATCATACATGTATTTTTATATTTGTCTTTCCACTAAACTTTTCACTAAAGCAGGAAACTATGATGTTTGTGGATTAATTAATTAATTAATCACACACTGTACTGAAGCAACAGGCTGCACTGAGGATTTACAAAGTAGTGGTCCTTGTTGTCAAGTAGTTCACAGTGCGTAAGGAGAGACAGACGTGTCCCACATCATCAGAAGGATTGGGCAGAAAGCTGAGGGACAGTGTGGAAAGTGAACCTCACCCAGACCAGCTGGGTAAGCTCGGCTCCGAGAGAAGGCATGGAGCTGAATTTTGAAGTATCAATAGGAGTTAGCTACACAGACTGAAAAATGCATAACACGGAAGGGACAGTGTAAATAACGACACAAGTGTGAATATGCTCAGGCTGATTGAGAGCCGGACAGTTTAGTTTTCATTAGGATTTGAAATGCAAATGAAGAAATGGCAGGGAATGAAAGCAACTGACAAGGACACAGGCCAGACCGCAGGAAGCCTTTACGTATAAAATGGTCTGTCTCTGTAAGTAACAAAGTGTCTGCCCGATGTCCCATCAAATTCTCAGCCACTACACAGTTCGCTAAGAACTCTCTTTATGCTCAGTGATATAGAGAGCGAGTAGCATTGCGTTATTTGGCATATCATAAATATATCAAAGTGAATACATGACACTACATGTTACAAAAGAGAACTATCATTAATTTAAACCAACTGAAGGCTTTAGCTTCTTTACCTTTGAGAGCAATTAGTTGATGCTTACAACAGCTTTACAATGACAACAATTACTTTATCCAGATGTGGAGCTCTCTTCTCTTTTCTGCTGCTTAAGTGAAGCCTTGTAACCCCTGCTGCAATAGAACTAAATTTGCTACAAGCTGATCCCACTTGGAGATATGACAACAAACTGAAGGTTTTTGCAGTGTAAGAAAAGAGATCTGTTCAAATCCACCCTAACCCAGTTTTCTGAAGACTTTTCACTGGCCCTTCCGAGAAACACATTTTTTCCTGGTTGGAGTCACTAAAGGCATCCATTCAGCAGTTTTTCCATTTGTGAGGGTCTGAGGGATAAAAATGTTACTTCAAGTTGCCAATGGGCAATTTCTGCTGAAAGTAGAGATTTTTTTTAAGATACTGAATATCAGTTGCTCCCAATAACTAAATTTGTTGACCTTCTTATTATTCAGTCCCTGGACTGAATTGTGACATCCCTTGGGACAATGCTCAGATATAAAACAACCCAGTGAGTATAAGCTAACAAACAAACAAAATCAATGAATACATGCCTTTAGATGTTTGATTTTCAGGGTTTTGTGTATAAAAATACCATGTATATATACCAAGCATGTTTAAGAGGCAAGCCTGCTTACAGAGTTGACGTGCTGTTATGTTGCCAAAATAGCATTTTTCCCTTGATATTCTAACCAAGCCAATCTTTTCTCAGAAGTTTAAAAACACAGTATTCAATTGAATTCAGGTTAAAATAAAGAAATGTTCTGCACTGGCTTAGAACTAATAGCATCTAAATGAAGCTAAGAATCCCTAGCTTGTGATAGACTGAATAATTTTCATCTCATGTCAATGCTGTTAAGTTTGAGAACATTTGCTTTTACTAGTATAAGAATATTTATTTCAACATTCTCTATCACTACAGGAATAAAAAGGGCATAGATCAATGCAATTATTCAAATAATTTGCACACACATATTCTGCAATAAAACAAACACAGCAACACCCCAAATTAGGCTGTGCTTGTACCTGGCACTGCAGTGCAGCCGCTCAGAATGTTCCCTCACCAATGATATAAAAAAGGAAAAATCTGTATGATAAGAAATTCAGGGAGTCAGGGTGTAATATACAAAGAGAATGAGATGCACAGGAACAGGAACTGAAAACACAAAATCAGTGCCATCGGGTTTATACAAGCTAAAGGCTATTGGTTCTATTTATTTCAAGATCTAAGCTATATGCTACTTCATGCCAACAATAAATTCAATTAAAGTATTTATTGTATACTTATTATGTAGCAGTGTCTGTGCTAGACTGAAGATAAAGACATTAACAAGACTCCTTTGCTTCGAGGAGCTCGTGGTTGAGTAGAGCAGACAGAAGCAAACCAGATGATTATAATGCAGCCTGATAAGGATATAATGGAGGTTTGTGTACTGTATTATATGCAACCATGACTTGATAGGGCAGAGATGTTTGGAAACGATTGTTGGGGGGATATGAAATAGTTCCAGCTGGCTAAATATTGTAACATTGAATAAATGCTGTCATGAAGAGAAAGGGATGTTAAACTGGTACTCAGGTTTCTAGCTTCAGTGCCTGAGTGGATTATCAGGAAGGAGAAAGATAAGTGCCTATTTGAGAGGCCGGGGAATACATGGGACAGTCAAGCAGAAATGTACAGCAGGTAGTTGGAAACACGAGTCTAATATTTAGATGATAGAAAAGAATGAAAACTATAAATTTGAGAATGAACAAATACTCAACATATCAATAATAAACAACAAAATAATAAATAAACTACCTATGAGAACATTCAGATAAGAAGAGAAATAGGCTGAGAACAAAAAAAAATAATAATATCTACCTCGTCCTTCAATGAGACTTTCCCTCATTTCCCTGATGGACTGCAATCATTCTCCTGTGCTCTGTCTCACATCAGCATTAGCTGTGAGTCTACTATATTGCTTGCATCATATCTAGAAATGGATATTTACTTTCTCACTAAATTATGAATTCATTGAAAGCTCTTGGTATTCCCAGAGTTTCTAAGAAATACTCAGGAAATGTTTATTAAGATATACTTGATTCAATTCTTTCACAAACAGCATGCATGGTTTCTAACTTTTTAATATTATGTTCCAAGAATCAGAGGCAAAAAAACCCCAAAAATCTATGTATGCAATTAATAGGGATTTGCCTGGACTGTTCATCCAGAACTCATATTTCCTATCTGTACTCTGCCAACTGCCTGAGATGATTCTTGTTTTCAGAATTTTAGACAAAAAAACAAATCCTTAATGTCAGATATTTTCTGACTTCTAATTAAGAAAATTCAGCCCATTAAATAATATGAACATAATAAATATTTATTAGTTCTTTGGGTACCTAACTTTTAAATGCATTAGTCTTAGAGATAATTATCTTCCCTCATTATTAATAATTTTTTTAATTTTTTCCCCTTAACAGTGATAGATTTACTGATCCCTATTTTCATTAATAGCAAGCAAGTGCATGACAGCCTCGGAGGTTTGATAAGCACAGTGGCTATGTAGTAACACAGAGGTGGCAAAACATCCTGAGCAGCATGTCTAACCAGCACTTGCACTTGACTGTGCCTCTGTATTACCAGAGTCTTATTAAAATGCAGATTCTGATTCAGTAGGTCTGTGCGGGGCCTGGTTTGTGCATTCTTCACAGACTTCCAGGTGATGCCAATGTTGTGAGTCTCTTATTTAACCAGCTAAGTTCCTTATCACAAATATATATATATATATATATATATATATATATATATATATATATATATATATATTTTTTTTTTTTTTTTTTTGACTGAGCAGAGGCCAACTCTTAGGTGGATCCTGTCCGGTAGAATTAAACACTCCCACCAAATGCCTTTTTGTATGATTCACATCTCACAAGAGGGAGAAGTCAGGGACAGAAGAGAGTAAGAGCGAGAGAGAGAATGCATCATAAAGGAGATGGATGGGCGTCATCTTTCTTCCTCTTCTGAGGAACTAACTGGTGTTGAATCTCAGCGAGCAGCATTTCATGAAAAGCTTAGTGAGACTGAGCCCAGATAAGTCTATTCTAGTGCTCAGGTGGATGTACGGAACAAAATTGGAAATAGGAATCATCTTGTATCCGCATCTCCACTCCATTGCGCAAACCACAGCAGTTTAATAACTGAAGGAACAAGACAGTGAGCTTCACACGGCAGCTGCGCCCTGGGTGCTCTCTGAAACTGTGGGAGGGGACACGGGGAGAGGATGGCTGAGTCTACTGTGAGCAGATGGAGGCTCCGTTGAGGTTCACATGCAGATATTCCCATGAATATGATTGCACCTGTAACCATGGTTTATATCTTAAAAGTAACACTGGTTCAAAATTGACGCTATGAATCAAAATCTCTCCAATAGGGGGAGCCCTTTCGTATGCCAAAGGTGCATTGCTTTGTAGTGCCATAGAAACCTCACCTGGAAATGATTTACTTCCTGATAGATATTCCAAAACTAACATATACCATCTAATCGGATTATAAGAGTAATTTATATATCAGTTTTATTCCTATCTTGTAGAATGAGAGCAGTAATATTTGGTGCTACGTAAGCAGAAGTGCTTAGAGAACAGATGCTATATATGCTTCTTCAACTCATTTTTTAAAGTTACTTTCCTCTTAAGTTTTTATACAATATTAAGGTTTTGTTGCTACATGAAATGGCAGCAGCTGATAAAAAATTCAAGTGGATTAGAAATTTGTTTCCTCTCTATATTGAACAGGTTTTTTGCCACCTTAGTTTTTCACATCTGTGTCTCGTTAGCAACTGCAAGCTGTTGTTTTCAGTGCTGTAGGAACTTCACAGGCAGTCTGAGGCAAACTTTCACCCTGGCTTCTCCAAGCCGAGAGTTTGGTCATCTTTTCCAGGAAGCAAAAAGCATGTGGCTTTTACTTCTACCAGCAGAGGAAGTATAAAATTCATGCAATAAAGAACTTTGTTATTAAAGTAAAGAAGGGTCGAGACTCTGAATTATTCAGTCATTGAACTTGCTGACTAATTGCTCCTCTCTCCACTGCACTTTATCACTGCAGATTAATCAGGATGTGATCAGCAGGCGCTGCCCAGATCAGTTCTTCTGCCTCATCTGGTGCCGTAATTGCAGTCAGAGGTGCAAAGTGGGAAGCAGGCCTCCTCTTCACAGCTTCAAAGACCAAAACATGACTACAGAGAAGGCAGGACAATCAGCCTTTCTTATCTACACAGAGGGCCAGACCATATCCCCTAGGATAATTATTCCATTAGCTGCTCCAACTTCATCTTTGGGCACAGAGCAATGAAATGGTTAAGCAACACCTAACACAAAACTAGATATTTCATTTTGCTTGACCCACTCATGAATTACATTGATTAAACGGGTAATTCTCTATATTATTTCCTGTGTAACACTTGTGTTCACTTAAATGTTTTCCCCCTTGTGATGAGAACTTTTAGGATTTACTCTCTTAACAATTTTCAAATATATCACACAGCAGTGTTAGCTATAGTCACCATGTTGTACGTTACATCCCCACTACTTATGTATTATGTAACTGGACGTGTGCACTTTTTAATCGCTTTCATTCAATTCTCTCACCCTCCAGTCCCACCTCTGGTAACCACAAATCTGGTCTCTTTTTCTGAGTTTGTTTCTTTTTTTTTCTTTTTGCTTGCTTGTTTGGTTTTAAGATTCCACACATAAGTGAAATCATATAGTATTTGTCTGTCTACCTTTCTCTGTCTGACTTATTTCACTTAGCATAATGCCGTCAAGTTTCAACCAGATTGTCACAAATTGCAGGACTTTCTTCTTTGTAATAGCTGAAAAGCATTATACTGTGTGCATTTCTATATCACAATGTATTTACCCGTTCTTCTGTTGATGCGCAGTTAGGTTGTTCCCATGTCTTGGTTATTTTAAATAATGCTGCAATAATCATTGAGGTGCAGATATACTTTTGACATAGTGATTTTGTTTCTTTCAAATATACACCTGAAGAATTGCTACATAATATAGTGGTTTTATTTTTAATTTTTTGAGGAACCTCCATACTCTTTTCCATACTATTTCCTACTAAGAGTACAAAGGGGCTCTTTTTTACTGTACGTCTTTGTCAGCAATTGCTGACTCTTCTCTTTTTGTTGATAGTCATACTGACAGGTATAAAATGATATCTCATTGTGGTTTTGATTTGCAGTTCCCTGATGATTAGCGATGTTAAACATATTTTCATATACCTGTTCACCATCTATATGTATTTTTTAAACAATAATATTTATTCAGGTATATGGCCCATGTTTAATTGGATTATTTGGTTGTTTGTATACATCATTGTTTAAACTTAGTATTCAAAGTTCTTTTTTAGGCACCATGATGAGATAGACAAAAATCTTAGTTGGTGGTGGGTTTTTTTTTTTTATTTATCTTTGTCAATTGCTAATTTTGTAGCATTAGACAAATTCTATTCTTCAATTTTCTCATCATAAAATAAGGATTAAAAAATGATTTTGTCTTCCTGACATTCCCCCCATAATTTCAAATGCATTTAACAAAGCCTGCAAAACCTTTACTCTCTGAAGCATTTCAGATCTTGCTCCATGACATATGTCATTTGTTCTGCTCAAACACAAACTCTAACAAAAACTCTCAAAAAAATAATGTTGTTTCTGTTATAAGAAATAGAATGGAGAATTATGTAATGTGACTAGCATTCAATATGTGGAACCTATTATTTTCATCCTCATTAATGATATTTTAAACAACGTACAAAATGGTAGTCAGGTAACACTGACTTCCATTCAGTTTTCCTTGACTGGTCAGTGCACAATAAAACAGCATCGGGCCACAAAGGTTTTGGTGCCATAAATCTAAGTTCTCCTAGATTGTGCCTTTGTCATTGAAGACTTCTTTACAGATCTGAAAGTTTGGGCTAATCATTATAAACTTTCATCTTCCCCCCAAAAGGGCCTAGTTCCAGAAAGTACCCATAGAGGTCAAATGCATCTATCTGTACGTTTCACTCTGGCCAAATAATTCCTTGTTACCCTAAAAGTCAACTGTGGTTTGAGTTTTATTCTGGGAGCAGCACAACTATAATGTTAGTGGTGCATCTGTCTATTCTCTGCTATTAGCTGGGAAAGCCAAGAGTTAACTACCTTAAAATTAAATGGTATCCCTTTAAATCTGAAATGAATTAGACCATGGCGTTTCCTTTGACTCAAGGCTAAATGCCATGGAAATGAAAGGAAATGGCTCTAATGTCATGCAACACAAAGGTCAGATAGGGTGAGGCAATCACTTTCATGTTATTAACATTACTTTGCATTTAGATAGCCCCTCTCCTTTGCCAGACTTGTTCTTATTCTAGCCCACTGCTTAGCATCTGAGCACTTGTGAGGCTCCCGATGACGCAAGGGTGGACCTGATATGGAAGGGGAGAGTGAGGCAAGGCGGTGTGAGCAGTGAACTGCTGGGCTTTATTTGTTCACTCTGGACTTCTTTTGCTAACACCCTGCAAAAGTAGAAATAATTTATAATAATGCCCATATAAACTTAAAGCCTCTCCTGCAACTTCTGATTAATCTGGATTTCAGATTTTTAAATATAATTTTAAATTGCAACTGTGTATGCGTGTCTGTGTAAGTTTAGAAAGTTTGGATATTTGTTGTCCAAGCCAGGCAGTACAAAAAGTGCCAAGATATATGAGGTCAAATACAAATAAAAATAAGAGGCTTAATTCTCCCTGTTAAAAAGAAAAGACTTCTCCTGCTTTCCTTTCTTAGATCCTTTGCATCAGAAGACTGGATAACGGTGGAAAGAAGAGGAAGGGATTAGTCAAACAACATGTATGAATGACCCATGGACATGGACTACAGTGTGGAAAAGGACTGTGGGAGGGCCGGGGAGGGCAAAGGGGGAAACATGGGACAACTGTAATAGAATAACACTAAAAAATAATAAAAAAGACTTGTAATTGTAAGCACTTTCTCCTGTCTTTGAAATATATATAAATCCTGTGGAAAATTAGACAGTTCTTTTGTCAGCTTTATGACCTAGAAATGTCTTTTTTGAGGACTTGGGAAGCATCTTTTGGAAATGTAAGCATTAAAGAAGAAAGCACCCCAGCGGGAACGTGGGCGCCTGACTTCAGGGGGATCCTTCCTCCAAATAGCAAAAGTACCTCCTTTCGTAAAGACAGGAGAATTTTATTTGTCCTCTGGGTAAAGCCAATATGCTAACACTACTACCAAGTAATTTTATGATTAACTATATGTGACAAATGGTGCTGCCGTGTCCTCTTACTTCAGGACTGTTTACCTTGAAAACATATCCGTAATGGGTTGCATCGCTTGGCTATATGAAAGAGTGAGGTTTCCTGCTGTCTTTGCGGCCTCTTAGTGGAGCGCCTCGAATAAAGCAGCACATTCTGGTTTAATGCTTATTCAATGATAAGGGTGTTCTGATCCGCTGTCTTTGTGGAGAGTATTTCTGGACTAAGATATTTTGTTTTTAAGTATGTTTCCCCAACACATGACTGAACTATTCATTGGAATAATGGACTCAAGAAAATAATATTCTGTCAGTTGTTCTTAACCATAAATTTATATTTGACTCATTTGTAAGGTTTAATTTTTTTTAATTTTAAATTGATTTTGAAAGACAGACAGACAAACAGACTGACTGACAGAGAATTTGTTGTTCTACTTGTCCATGCACTTATTTGTTGATTCCAGGATGTGTCCTGACTGGGGATCAAACACACAAATTTGGCGCATTGGGGACAATGCTCCACCCAACTGAACCATCCGGCCAGGGCATCTGCAGGGTTTAAAATACAGATTCCCAGCCCATATGAAGAGATTCTGCCACTACATATCTGAGGCGGAGTATTGGAGTCCAGAGTTTTAACAACTAGCCCAGGTGGTTTTGATGCAGGTGTTCGGTGGGCACTACTGTAAATGGACAATTGACCATAATTTTAAAAATTTGCCATATGAAAAATGTTTCTTTTACCGTCCTAGTCTCTCCATGATTCATTTACATGTTTTATTTATTTTTATAAGTACATAACAATAGCATCAGCTTATCCTTTCTGCTAAGCGATCTTTTCATATTTGGGCTTTTTTTTTCATCCATAATAGACTAAGGCTTGGCTGCCCATCCCAGGCCCTGGCCCATCATTCTTCAAGTGAGCCTTCGTGTCCCATTTCAATATAGAGGCCAAAGCAATCTATATATTCAATGGAATCCCTATCAAAATACCAATGACACATTTCACAGATATAGAATACATATTTCAAAAATGTATGTGGAACCATAAATGACCCCAAATAGCTTCAGCAATTTTGAGAAAGAAGAACAGTGTAGGAGGAATCACAATACCTGATATCAAACTATATTACAAGGCCACTGTAATTAAAACAGGCTGGTACTGGCATAAGAATAGACACATAGATCAATGGAACAGAATAGAGAGCCCAAAAATAAACTCATGTCTCTATGGTCAATTAATATTTGGCAAAGGGGGACAGGGGCATAAAATGGAGTAAAAATAGCCTCTTCAATAAATAGCATTGGAAGAACTGGACAGGTACACGCAAAAAAATGAAACGAGACCACCAACTTACACCATACACCAAAATAAACTCAAGATGGATAAAAGGCTTAAATATAAGCCATGACACCATAAAATTCCTAAAGGAAAACAGGCAGTAAAATGTCAGATACTCCACACAGCAATATCTTTGCCGATATATCTCTTAAAGCAAGGAACATAAAGGAAAGAATAAATAAATGGGACTACATCAAAGTAAAAAGCTTCTGCACAGCTAAAGAAAATATCAACAAAATGAAAAGCAAATCAACTGTATGGGAAAACATATTTGCCAATAATACCTAGCAAAAGGATTTGATTTCCGAAATATATAAAGAACTCATACGACTCAACACCACCAAGACAAACAGTCCAATTTAAAAAAATGAGCAAAGGACCTGAACAGACACTTCTCCAAGGAGGACAAACAGAGGGTCCAGAGACATATGAAAAGATGCTCAGCATCACCAGCCATCAGAAAGATGCAGATTAGAACCACAATGAGATATCAGTTCACACCGGTCAGAATGGCCATCATAAACAAACTAACAAACAAGTGCTGGCAAGGTTGTGGAGAAAAGGGAACCCTCGTGCACTGTTGATGGGAATGCAGACTGGTGTAGCCACTTTGGAAAACAGTTTGGAATTTCCTCAAAAAGCTAAAGACAGAATTGCCTTTTGATCTAGTGATCTTACTGCTAGCATATATCTTAAGAATCCTGAAACACCAATTCAAAAGAACCTGTGCATTCCATTGTTCATTGCAGCATTGTTTACAATAGCCAAGTGCTGGAAAAAGCCTAAGTGCCCATCAGTAAATAAGTGGATCAAAAAGTATGGTACATTTACACAATGGAATACTATACAGCAGAAAGAAAAAAGGAGCTCCTACCCTATGTGACAGCATGGATGGAACTGGAGAGCATTATGCTAAGAGAAGTAAGCCAGGCGGTGAAAGCCATGTGATCTCACCTATAACAGGAATCTGATGAACAAAACAAACAAGCAAGAAAACTATAACCAGAGACATGGAAATAAAGAACAAACTGACAGTGACCAGAGGGGAAAAGGAAGAGGATAACAGGGTAAAGAAGGGGAAGAGACTAGCCAAAGAACATGTCTAAAGGACCCATGGACATGGACAACAGTGTGGGGATTGACTGAAGGAGTCGGGGCAGGGTAGGGAAGAGGACTGGGGGAAAATTGAGGCAACTGTAATTGAACAACAATTTAAAAAAAAGAAAAGACTAGTAACATCTCTCAAGTTCTCTGACTGTGCCTTTTATTCCTCCTCTCCTAAATCAAGGAAACAGCCACCACTTTCTCAAGATTAACTCCTCCATGTGTGCCTTAAAACTCTTCCATATTTTATTTCCTCATTACCTCAAGTATTTCATTATTAATATTCCCAATCTCTGGATATGTTCCCTTTACCGATGTATATACTCAGGTGTCTCCAGTCCTCTGATCCTTTATTCTCATCTAAATAGCTGAGCCAGGTTTCTCCTTTTCCTTCACCACCAAAGTTATTTAGCTAGTAGTCTATTTTCATACCTTTCATTTCCCCATCCGCCCACATCTTTCTCACTTACTGCACAGGGATTCAACTCTCACACAACTATTTTCAGTTTCAAACTCTCTCCTCAGTACCAAGTCGATTACATCCTACTACTCGACGGAGGCTGCCACTTTAAGTTTTAAAAGCACCCCAAATTTATGTTTTCCAAATCCAGACTTTCTTTCCAAAATATGCAAGTGCCCTATATTTTTGTTTTCAGTTAACAGTGGCAACCTCCAGTCATTCAAGTTCAAAAGGTCCTCTAGTCTTCCCTTTCCCACGCCTCCCAGATTGAATCAGTCTTCAAGTGCCGGTGAGCCCGCCGCCAAGTGTCTCTACTCTCCCCTTGTGCAGCTCCCACCGCCACTGCCCTCGGTCTCTCCTAACAGGATTCTATGCTTTTCCCAACGTCGGCTTTCTCAAACAAAATGTGACCTTGTCAAACCCTTAAACATTTATGTTTAAAAAGACTTACTGGCTCTTCATTGCCTATAAAGTAAAGACAAAACACTTTTATTACAGAAATAACAAACCAAGTAACCCTGTTAGAACAATTGAACCTGACTTTTCTCAAACCTCTAGCTCTAATTAGTTTATAGGACACACAGGAAAAGAGGAGCACATTACATCACACGTCAGAATCACAGTCAACCAGACCCCGAGTGTCAGAGTTCTACAAAACCAATGGCCAGATTACTTAAAGGGATAGATAGCATTTTACAAAAGCAAAGGACAGAGAGTAACTGTCATAAATTAAAATAGATTTAACCCACTTATTAATAAATGTGGTGTTTTAGAAGTAAAATGGCTGAGTATTAGATGATATTAAAGAATTATTGTTAAGTTTATTGATTGTACACATGAAGTATAATTATTTTTAAATTCTTTTTTATTTTACATACATTATATATATGTATGCATGTAAATTTATTTTAAAATATTCCAGAGATGGGGGTGGTAAGAAGGACAGAAAGATAATACAAAACATAAACTTTAATAATTGATAAAGTACATTATTGATTATTGATAATCAATAAAGCACTTTTTATTAATTTCTATTTTTGCATATGTTTGAAACTTTTCCAAATATAAAAAATTGTAAACAAAAACAAACAAAAAACACATATCACTTCCAATATTCAAAACGATCAATAACCTTGCTTTAGCGTACCTTACTGAACTTTCCCTTAGATGTTCCTCTCCTGACCTCCATATTTTACTTAACATGCCAAGCACTTGCAGTCTAGGTCTAGGCTCGTGGAGAGACATTGCTACACACTTTAGACTTTATTCTGGAACAGACAAGATTACCTCTCTGCAGATAAACTCGAAACCTCACATCAGCTCCGTAACGACCTACTGAGTGCTCTGTGCAAGTCCGTTGCTGCCCTGGCACGCTCCGCACATAGGAGCGCTGGCAGGTTTGGAGAACACAAAACGGTGCAGAAGGTATTTCACTTTGCATGGCAGACTTGAAAAAGTAGTTTCAGATTGACTAACTTTGATTTTGAAATGTTGATCTGTCATTTTATAATTTTATCTGATATGAAATAATGAACACTTAAATGAATTGTTCAATTACCTCTCATTGAGTGCAGATTTTAGGAACCTGAGAGACATGTCTATCAAAATGGACAAAATCTCGTATTTGACACCATATTGATGGGTTGCTGTGAAATGCACTCTAAAGCTGGCCTTCGAATTTAGCGGTGACCAACATTTTATTGAAATAGTATTTTTTGAACATTGCATAATATTTCACAATCTTTTTCTTATCTATTATTCTTAAATAAGTCTATTAGCATATGAGCAGTTTTGAGAGTCTGAATTAACTTATGAGGAAAAAAAGGTATAAATTAGGCAAATTTTGAATGAATTTAATCTCTCCCAATTTTATTATTCACTAGCCAGTATTTTCCACATCTGTGAGCAGCCTCTATAATGATGGTAACAATGATGAACACTTTATATGTTAATGTGGATATATTACAATTCCAGAAAAATGTCTTTTGTCATTTGCCATTTGTTAATAACTACTTAATATACCTACCCCATTTTTCAGATGTATTTAAATGATTTACTTTTCGAACATAATAACTCTTTGCAGATACATTACAGAAAAGATTAGGCTCAGACTTACCAGGAAATCTACTGTGGAGGTTGGCATCACAGTTGTAGCCATTGAACTGAGCAGACCCCGGAAGCACTCTAATTGTTAGAAGCAACAGCAGCCATATCTGTTCCATCGCAAAACCTGGAAAAGAGTTACGTATGTGGACATCACCAGCCTTCACGCTTACATGCTGGAAAGGCCAAGGCTGTTCTCAACTCACTGGTGATAGGCAAGCAGACCATATTTATGCAGTCAAAGCTCATTAAAGTCCAAGGCTTATAAGAAATAATTATCAGTAATGACACAGAGATTTTGGTTACAAGAATTCAAAATTATTTTCATTCTTTGGCTTCAGTTTGCTAAAGGTGACAAAGCCAAACTTATATAAAGAAAAGCTAGGTATAAGTCATAAAGTTTATAAAAGATTGTTTATTATAAATAGGAAAAACTCAAACCAAGTCTGTGGCAGATTAGAACAGCATAGTTAGGCAGACTGAACAATTTGCAGGCAACTCTGCACTTCAAAATACCAATATGCATAAAGGCAGAGGAATTTAACACTCAAAACTTGATTCTCAGAGAATTCTAATACTCTCAATGACCAACCAATATCAGGAAAAACTCCCCCTCAACAAAGGAATTTCAGACTACCGCTACTTCTCCAAACTGATGGTCCGTATATCATTTTGTCAGGAAGCACGGAAGTAAAGCAAAAGGGAGAACAGCCCAGCCCTCTGTGTGCAATGACACCGTGGTTCCACCAATGGCTGTGCAGTGGTGGGTGAGAAGGATTGATGTTAATACATGAAAACATTGAATTCTTAGGAAAAAAGTAAAAGAAGGTGATTTTTTAAGTTGTCAGTGTGGGTTGAATAAACAAATATAAATTGACTTTAATACTTAAACACCAGTCTAGTGTTTAATCTTTTTTTTTCCTCAAGGCCTCTTTATTGGCCTGTTAAAGTTTTTAAAATATCTTCCAGGTGTGCCCAATGTATTCTTATAGTCTGTTCACTAAAAAAAAAAAAAAAAAAAAAATCTTTTGGGTTGGTGGTTTAGGTTTATGCATAACAAGCAAAAATAAAATAAAATTGTAAGTGGTTTGTTCAAATAATTTAGTGCACTTTAAAAGCTTGAGGTTTGGGGAAGAAAATTATGTTTTAGATGTTCTTAAAGATCTGCCCTTGGATGATTAATCAAGTCTTTGGCAAAAGGAAGGAAATAAATCTTCCTTTTGAATCATCATTTTAATATAACAAGTTTATGGTGAACGAAGTCACTTGGGTGAGGATGTGGGAAAGGAAGGCATGATTTGATGCTCAAAAATAGACTGCAAAAGTATTAACTAACAGGAGCTTCCTTCCTTCGGCATTATAACACACCACTCAGGCCCAAACCTAATGACTTTTGGGTTAATTCTACTCCCCAAGGACAGTCCCTAAACAAAAGGCTTATGCAAATGGCTCACCCGGGCCCTGGGCTGGCTTGGCCACACCTACACCTTCACTGTCTAGTTCCTCAAGACCTGTCAGGTAGATTGTCAGCCCTGCCCCACTGGAGACTTCAGAAGACTACTAGGAAAAACAGCAACCTGTTTCTGAGTGGCACATTCCACTCCCCACACACCTGTCTCAGCGCTGCCACTCCCATCTCACGGTGGGTACCCTGATTCCCAGAGTCTAGCCCCACACGGTTGTCTTCACTAGAGAGAGGTTTCCCACCCCTAGGGATTCAGAGAGTCAGGGATTTTCAATGGTGAGTTACTTTACTATTCTACAATGCTTTCTAGGTTTTATTTTCTCTGATAAGAGAACAGTAACATTTATTGAGTGCACACCGGACACATGGAAGGCACCATGTGCCAGGATATTTATCTGTAGTCTCTCATTCATGTTCCTTATCATAACTTGATGATATTGGAATTATCATTCCAGGTACAGAGAAAGAAAAATAAGTCTTAGGAAATTTAAGTGACATGGAAAACAAATAAAGGAGCTAGAATTCAAATTCAAGTCTTTCTGATGACAGAGTTTGCTACACAAACTACCTGAATATCTGTTACTAAATGAATTCAGTGGTTATTTTTTGGAAGCTATTTATCACCATTTGCTTTCTTTAGATTTTTAAATTATGCACTCTTTAATAGATGTCTCAAATAAAAATGAATAAACTAATTCTTATGTAATATGTTTAATAGATGCATGTTATAATATGGGCATAAGAGGGAGAAAGTTATTTTTTAAAAGGGAAAGGAAGCCTTCATTCTGAAAAGAGTGAAAATCATTATTATAGACTAAACTGGATACGTGTTGTTTACCAAAAATGGACGAGACACTCAAGTCATTAGAAATAGCCTACTGACTGACAGCAATAGCAAGTCTTAGCTTTACCACTTCAGACCCGATCCGAGGCTGTCCGGAAGAGGCAAACCTCTGCCCTTCGCACTGTGAGCAGGCCCTCCAGCACTGCCACAGACACTGAACCTTAGTAGCTATTTTTAATGAAAAGAAAGTAGAAGTCAAAGGCAGCTTGATTTAACAGAAAATATACCGATTGTTATGTCAGCAGATATGGATACAAATCCCCTCTCTGTCATTCTCTAGATTTGTCATTTGAAAATCAAGATGGTGATTAGAACACAGCATAGTCTGGACATACAGAAGGTATTATAATATTAGTTCCGGGGCCAGCACACAGCGACGTGCAAGTCGTGCCCTGCTTGAGGACATCTGGAGGAGAGAGCTGGTGACAAGGCCAGTGCTCCTTTGGCCAAGCCACATGCTCTGGAGCTAGACTGCTTGACACAAAGGTGTCCCGTGGACAAGTGGCAGTCCTGATTAGTTAAATCACATTAATGTATTTATGTTATTTGTACTGGCCTGTATGTTAGCATTAAGATACACTAAGTAGGGCATTTCTAAAAGACATGCACATGTCTTGCATAGGTGGTATCCACATGTTGGTCCCCATAACGTTGGTGGTGCTTATGGTATTTTCAAGACTTTGAGAGGCTCTTCATATCCCATCCACAAGTTAAAACAACAGATTGAACTATTAACTTGCAAACTTCTTGTTCCCAGTCCTATCTCCATCATTTCCCCTGCACATAGAAAACCTGAGTATCATTCACAGGAGCAAACTCGGGGGTGCTACCTTGGCACAGTTACTAAAGTTCTTTTCTGAAATAAGATCACTTGGGATTTGGGAACTACAATGAGACTCAACTCTCACCAAAACATAATGTCCTGTTTGCTTGGACTCCTAGCTCCTGGGCGGTGCAGTTCTGGATGTAGTACTACAGTCCTGACCTGGCTCAAAGACCTTAGTGGAGCTGCAGGTCACAAGGTAGAATCTGACTTCTGTGGCCCACTGTGTGGTGACCTGAGGTGCCTGCTGTCCCACTGTGGCTCCCGCCAACTCTGGTTAGAGAAGCGGAGCAGAAGCCTTTCCCATGCTCTGCACCGCGGCCAAGTGCAGGAGCCGGCACCCGCCATGGTGCTGACAGCGGCGTGCAGGGCTGCCCAACAGACAAGGCACAAATATCAATCACCGATCATTAGATAATCGTCGCCTTGAAGATACGTGTGCACAAAGTTTTTGTACACGTTTCTTAACTTAGTACTTTCATAAATATAAATGGATGAGGACAGGGGAAAAGATGGATTGTGTATACCACATTGAATTTTAAGGAATTCAGAATTGTTGATTTTAAAAAGAGACATACAGATCTTTTAAACTGGTACTTATAGGCTCTGTATTTTATAGTTAGTAAAATGAAGGAAATACTAAGTAATTTGCTGTCAAATATGTCAACATTTCTCATATTAAATTTTCTTTTTAAAATAACTTCTTCCAAAATATGAATCTCTAATTTATTTGGTTAAGCTAGAACTCACAGTCATAAAAATATAATTTCACTTTCAAATCTTACAGTTTTACTTAAAATGGTATAGTGCTGTCACCAACAAGTTTCTGTAGATTTTATATATTTGATATTTTTTAACTTTCTTTTTATTGAGATTTGCTATGTGCCAGGCACTGGGCTGTGCTTAGTATTTAATGATCAACACAGTTTTAACTTTTACTCATGTTACAAATGTGGAAACAGAAGCCCACAGAGTTTCATTGACTCACCAAGGGCCACATCCCTAGAAAATGGCAGAGCAGACTTGAAAGCCAAGCCTGACCTTTGGAATTGTTATACTACCATTTCACTTAATTGGAATTGTCAAATAAATAAAATTAATGTCCTGCTAATTTTCAGAAAGTAAATTATATCAATAATGTATGCTTAAAATGTGCTTTGAATTAAATGATTTAGATGATAGAAGCAAAATATTTTTAATTTCTACCTAATTGCCATGGTTCTACTTCACTCAGACAATGAGAGCAAAAAGAATAACGTTCTCTGCACAAATCGATTTAATGACAGTACCAGTGAATTGTAAGTGCTTACAGTTTACCAGAATGTACTTTTGTCATTTTGTTAAGCACTTTATACGTGACATAGGTAAATCACTCTCTCTATCTCGGGGATGAGAAAACTAAGGCACAGAGATGTTGTGCAACCTGCCCAAGGTTAAACAGACAGCCAGTGTTGGAAGCAACACTCCGTGCACAGTGACTACAGAAACCACCTCCACTATTAAATGGCACGGCCTTCTGGGAAATGATTCTTAGAACGGGAAGTCACATGCAATTTGGCAATTACTTGGTAAATTTGAATAATAACAATGCATTCCTACATTTATTTATCGATTGTTAGTGAATGCTTACATGTGCCTGGTATTGTCCAGGGAAGCTGAGGAGCTGCCACTAGAAAGTTTTGATGTGTATAGAACTTATGTTCTAGTGAAGGAGGTCAGAAAACAGACTTTACAAATAAGATACAAAATCTATTTCTGGTAAGCACTATGGAGAAGAATAAAGTCAAGGGATGATAGGAAGTTTTGGGGTAAAGGGAAGGGAGTATTGAAATTTTGAATTGGATGGCTGGGGATATAAACCAATCCATAGATATGAAGCTCAAGGGGAAAAAAAAACAAAGAAAAAACTTTAGTTATGGACTACCAGAGCTACTTGTCTTTAATTTGTACTTCACTTTTTTTTCTGTTTAGACACTTCCCAAATAAAATAGACTTTTAGTGTATAAATTATCTTCTGGGAATAACTTGGACACTTTAAACAGCTATATTAACCTTTTCCAATGAGTAAAGGTGCCCAAGAAAAGTAATTCATTAAACCGCACCCTGTGACCTGAGGAAAAAAGTGAACATGTTCAAAGGTGCCTTTATCTAATCTTGAGAAATAACTTTTCCAAAAACAAATGGGGTCCACAATTTATCACAGTTTCATCTCTCTTTAATTTTCTTCCCTTCATATAGGCCAGTCTGTATCATAATGTTCTGGTTGGGGAGAAAAACAGAAAACTTAAACTAAACAGCATTTATTCAAATGTCTATTTATCATTTCTGCATTTTTTCACTAAATTAATCAGCTTGTTTGGCCATACAGATTCACAGGAGCATGGGATGGGCTCCTGGGCACTGGCGATGGCTCAGTCCCCCCATTCTCAATCTTCCGCTGCATTGACCGACCAGCCAGCTCCTCGGCACAGCCCAGCTGGTCATTACAAGGGGCATAACCTCATTTCCAGTGCTTCTGTATCACCCACCCAAACCTGCTCCTCAGAAACGATCAGAAACAGTTCATTAGACTTTAAATGACTAAAAATAGTTTTAAGAGTTTCCAGGAAAGGGGAAAGAAATGTGTGTATTTTAACAGAGATTGAAGTTTAAATTAAAAGAATAAAGACCTGCCCTAGCCTTCAAAGCAACCAACAGGACCCAGGTAAGATCTGGGGTGAAAAGACATTGAAATTATACGGATAAGCAACTGTCTTGCTTAGTTAAGTCTCAAGGTATTACATAGTCTTGCCTCTAGCTCACCTTCCAAAATCATCAGTTTTAAAGTGCTGCAAACCATGACTATTCAATGAAGAAACGTGTTTTCTGATGGAGTGTCTACACTGTAGTTCTGTTCTTTATTTCTGTGGTGCATTTGAACATTGGAGGCAGCATATATATTTAAAGGAAAATGAAAACATAAAACTTACATCAGAAATATCCATCACTATACACATATACCTCCTTTAACATAGCGTGTCCTTGTCTTGCTATAATAAAACACACTTGCACTTTTCAGAACAATGCCTCAAAGAAGGAAATACATTTAGCCATCAAGAAGACATTTGGAAATTTTATAACTCTGAAGATGCTGATGTATACCAAAAGGAAATAATAACGCTTAAGACTGTTTGTAAGGGAAAAACCTACTTTAATTTTCTCTGACACAAAGTGAGTGTTCATTTATTCCCTTTGCTTGCTTTTCTCATTTGTCTTTCTGTTCAAGGTTTTCTTGAGTAATCTATAGCATTTAAATGATATACAGTGTTTAGTTTAGAACATTTGGTCTAGCACTTTAGTTTAGAACATTTATTCTAGCACTTTAGTTTTGGGGGTACTGACAGATTGAACCAAGTCATCATAAAAGCTTTTTTTATAATAATTCATCAGGTTCATTTTCAAGGTACACGTATATTTTATTCTTCTGAAGCAGCTTTGAAGATGTTAACACGTTGACTTTCTCCTTTTATGAAGTATGATAACAAATTAATAATTAAAGTATTTATATTAAATGTTCATTTCCTTTTAATTAATTTAACAGTCAACTATTGCTATGATTATTTAAGTGTTTCTTTCTCAATAAAGATGATATAAAAAATATTTATGAGCAGCCACAGCACAGGAAGTGGTCATCAGAAGGGGTGCCATGCTGACATATTCTGGGTGAATATCAACCATTTCCAAAACATCAAAGGTATTTGTATAGGTACCAATAATGAGAACAGAACATAATTTCATATCCTGGTGACTTTTGTTTAAGAATAAAAGAGTGCCTATTTATTAATTCTCCACTGTCTTATATTCTTCTGTTAATTCATTCAATTACTTATTCATTCCACAATTATTACTGAACAGTTTCTAAGTGCCAGACTCAGGGCACTGGGAATCCAGTGGCAAGCAAAACAAACATTATCTTTATAGAGTTCACAAATGAGAGACGGAAATAGTCATTAAACTAGTAATTGCATAGATCAAAATATACTTACAAAATATACCTGGTAATTACTATGAAACAAAAGTATACTTCAAGAAAGTATAACCACCACATCTAACTTAGATGGGAGGTGTCAAGAAAGGCTGACTGAGAAGTGCCTCAGTTGATAAGAATTAAAAGATTAATTTGAGTTAGTCACATGAAGTCTGAAAAGTAGCACTCCAGGTAGAGCTCACGGCATAACCACGGGTCCCAAAATATAAAAAGTTTATTTGTGTGTGTGTGTGTGTGTGTGTGTGTGTGTGAGAGAGAGAGAGAGAGAGAGAGAGAGAGAAATTTGAAAGAAGGTCCATGAGGCAAAGCAATGAGGAAAGGCCAGGGGAAAGTCTGAGGTACCGACAAGGAGACCGTGGTGCGTCATCCTTCCTAAATGCAATGGGAAGCATTTGAAGGCCTTTAAGTCGAGGATTAAATTTGTTTGCATGAGCAAACAAATTTAAAATATTATTTTTAACAGAAAATGACAGCTGTTGGTGTTGAGTTCTAAGTGCAGAGTGAGTAAGAGAAGGGAGTCAAGGACTCCCTTCTCGAGTTTGTCAGGCTGGGTACACCACAGTTCGTATGCTGAGATGGAAAAATTTGGGAGGAAGCACTTACAGGAATGGGAGCAGGATGCAGAAGGGACCGAGGTATCAGTGGATTAGGACCAAATGCCTGGGGACCTAATTTTTCCATAATAAACTGAAATATTATAAAATACGAAGCACAAAGTAAGAGGCAGTATAGCAATCTCACTTTAAGTTACAAGGGTTAGCCTCTGCTGCTTATCCCAGCGGGTCTTATATAAATATAAGATGCACTGACCAGAAAATGTTTCTAACACAGTTGGAGGAATAGCATCTCATTGAGCAGTTAGGATCAAAAGCTACCTCATATAGTCAAAATTACCCCTGAAATTTCTTAAATGTCCTGTCTTTATGTGAGATTCATGAGTACTCAAATAATGTTTTCAATTAATTTCCTCTGATCATTTTTGTTGCTCTACCCTTTGAGGAAGATGAGATTAGAACCTATTTAAGAAGAAAAATATTGCCTAATTCTGACTTGCAAATATCTTTATTTTAAACTCAAAGTAGAAGAAATAGCCATAAAAATTCATGGATTTTGCTTGCCAGAGACAAAGGAGATTTTGGATCTCCAGAATCTGGGCTTTAAAAGTCAGGTTTGGAGATCCCAGCACCACGTTCCCACTAAAACCCACAGAGAAGATGTGAGATAGGATATGTCATAAATGAAATGCTCCAGTGCACGTGAAGGAGCTTGGAGAGGAGTAGGAAGAGCAAGAGTGTTGAGATTCTGATACGGGGTTTACTTTTGGCTCCCTACTGCAGATAAAAACATTCAGGCAGATACATGGAATCTGTAAGTAAAATGAACACATGCCTGGCTTTCCGCCTGCAGTGCGGTGGGGAGGGCCTGTCTGAGTGCCTGTACCAACATCAGGAAGTTGGAACTGAGTGGCTGTGGTGATAGGACAGATCTAGACAAAAAGAAGGCATGATAGAGCTTCCCATACAGTCTCCCAGCTGGCCTGAAGATACCTCAGAAAGCTTTTGGAGCCCTTCAAAATAGAGGAGATAATTAAAAATCAGGATGTGCTGCACCTTGCTGGGAAGCCAGTAGGTGGTGGAGAGCTGTAAGGTGGATGGCCTGAGGCCAGGGACAGCTGGGGAATGTGCCAGAAGTTCTGAGTTCCACCACAGCAGTAAGCAATTACAGGTATAAGGGAGGAGGCCTAGTCACTGATAAAAGATAGGATAAACCCCCATGCCTTCACTGTTCTGACAAAAGAGATCATAAATTATGCCAGCCATGGTGGACACAGCAAGGGCAGTGGTGATACCTAACAACCAAACAGACAAGAGATATCCATGCTGCCCAATCAGAATCACAAGATGGAAAATGAAGCAAATACCCTCAGCACTGCCAGGACAATCAGTGTCTTAAAATAGCTAGTATACACAATAATTAGTACTATTTATTTTACTTACATACATTTTGCAGTTTATTTATGTAATTATTAATTATTACTAAATGATATGTATTAATATTACCTTTTAATTCACGGAAACCTTGTGAGATAGATACTATAATTGCCCCTACTTTACAGGGGAGAAGACTGAAGCGCAGAGAGGTTGCGTGTCACACTCGGTGTCACGCTCCTACGAAGTGGCCGAGATAACGTCTGAACCCAGATAATCTGGCTCCGGGCTCTGCGCTGTTCAGTCTGCACTGTGTCATCTCCTTGCCCGCCCTTCCACATGTGAAACGTGAGGGGATTACAAGAAGGGGGACAAGGTAAATTTTTACTATGACTCAAGAGTGAACCCCAAAGAAATTAAATTTCAAACCAGCAGTGACTACTTTCTAAACCAGAATTACCTTGAAATGCAAACTTTAGATGGTTCCTGTTATGGGCAAAAGCAGTCTTTTGTATAATTTGAGTTCACTTAATGAGAAATAACAAAAAGCTCATTTGGTACATCCACGATACTAATGAATTTTATGTACAAAACCCTGTACGGAAAAACACATGACATGTGAGCTCTTTTCAGCTAGCTTTTCTTCTCACAATTGAATATATTACTGTCTTCAGAGCCCAGACCTATATTATCAGGGTTATATTCTCAGAAGCTGAGGCCACCACCACATCTAACACAGCCTTGAGATAAGGAGATTCCAGTCAGATATCATTTTTTTCTCATATTTTTATCTTTCTCCATCCATCCATCTGATGTTATGCTGCTGGTGATTTTCAAATAATTTGGAATCAAATTTTAGACATTTTGATCTTTAATAGCTTAGCCTACATCTCATAAAAAGAGGACTTTTGCCACATAACCACAATACTATTACCAAATTCAAGAATTAACTAATAATAGCATAACCAAACTATAATTAACCAATTAACTAATAATAGCATAACTAAATTATAATTAACTAATAATAGCATTTAATATCTTTTGCATATTCAGATTTCCTCAATTCACAAAACAATATATATTATACCTGTTATTTTTTTCTTCCCCACAATCCAGGATACAAAAGCAAAGATTTATTTATGCATTTAGGCCATTATATCCCTTTTATCTCTTATAATATAAAACATCCCACTGCTCTGATGTCATTCTGTGGTCCTACCAGACCAAAAAAAATGTGAGAAAATATAAGATTCTGTCAAAAGAAAAAATATTTAAAGCTGAATAAAATTTATTCAAATATCTTAAGAGTCAGTAAAATGCAAAATCTAATCAAATATTAAAAGCTGCGTGGCCAGGGTCACAGAGAGGAGAACTGAGTTCCGTGCAGCATGAGAGTAAGCATTAGAATCGTGGGTCACACAGCCTGGACGAGCTGTGCGGGCTGTAGCAACAGCACATGCACCTCTTCTCTAGTCCGCCCGCTCCTTGTGCAGGCGATAAATAGCGTCAGGTTGCATGATGGTTAAAGGTAAGGTTCCACCCATCGTCCCAGTCGAAATCTCGGGCTAATAAGCAATTACAGTCAGCTTAGAAGATAACTGTTTTTCAAGTGTGTTAGCAACCCTTTAGCCCAGGAAATGTAGATATAGAAGTGTTTAAGATAATCAAAATTAGAGAGTCATTTTTTGTGGTAAAGAATCTATGCATGTTGGTGTTTTCAGTAATTCAAGTGTACTAGAGAATTTGACTAACAGGTTAGTATTTTTTATTCTTATTTAAGGTGTAAATAAGAAAACAATTGAGACTTTTTATGTGAAATTGACATGCTACCAAGATTACATATACTATTGTGATATTTACAAAAATATAGATTAAACAAATTTAAAATCTATATTTTATTGATCAGCATTAATTATTTGAGATGCTTGTTACAACAGATAATTAAACTCATTCAAACATATTAAAGTTCCTTTAATAAAATTTATAATATTTGATTTTCTTTTCAGTACATGAACTACTTTTGCATATAAAATAAAATATTATTCAAAGATCCATTAAAAATAATTGCTAGTTTACTGGATACAAAGTCAGATTTTTAAATCTAAAATCTTTAAGAATAGCTGGTTTCATTATTTATAGCTTTAATTAAATATTAATCCTTAAAACTTTAGAATATGTTTTTCAATTATTCAATATAGAGCATCAAGAAAACCTCACCTTTATCACAGAATAAGTGGTTGTTATGCTCCAGGGGCCATGTTAGACAAAGAATTCACACCTGCAAACACTAAAGTCATCCATCACATGTTGAGATGCTTGCACTCAGAGTTATGGAGGAGCTAAGGTCAACTGAAGGATATCAGTTTGATGTTGTCTATCTCACATTGACATAGAGTCATAAATAAATTCATTGTCTGGAATTACAGGAACACTACACATATCATTGAATTAATCACATTTCTTTTTTCCCCCAAGATTATATAGCTAAATTTGTTGATGATAAATGCCAGTTTGGTGTAACATCAGTAAATGCACAGAGTACACATTTCTGAAGATGGGTTTCTGCCCTTAAAAATGTTTTTAATCAAAAGGGAAACACTTTAGATTCATAGGTTTAACTCCATTAACAACATTAAAACCTCTAGAAGTTAATTTAGAAAAGTATCTTTATGACCTTGGGGTAATAAAAAATTTCTCAGGGAAAAATATTGCTTTATCAGGATAAACTTTAGGCTCGGTCTCCCAACAGCTTCTTAGAGGCTCACTGAGATATTTTAGTTTCATGTTGTCTATTAATTTATAACACATGACATTTATGCAATGTAAACTAGGATATTCTTGAATAAATAAAACCATAGGTTTTGGTTCTGGCTTCCATTCCATCATGAATTATCTGTGTGGTCTTGGGGAAGTCACATAATGTGCCTTACTCCAGTCACCTCATGTGTGAAATGAGGTGTTGGACCAGAAGATGACTAAGATGACTTCCAGCTATAAAGAGCCAATGAGACCATGACACTTTAATAACTGCAGGAGAAACTAGTGATAAATTCCCCGAGGTCTTCTTCCTAAAATCATCTCCCTTATCAGAATTTAGGCTTTACTATATCAGGAGTTTTAGAGATCTTCTACTGTTCTCTTTCCCTATCCTTGACAATCGATGAGGTGGCAAACGGCGCCGCTCGAACACCTTCTTGCCCGTCTCTTGTCATTTCATAAGGAGTGAAATCAGCCGTCTCACAGCCTAATCTCAGCGGTGTTAAAGGAAAGCGGCAACCCGTCCACTTTCTGATGGCTTTGTCCTTCCACGGACAAAAATGGCAAAATTAAAATTACATGAAATAAACATAAATAAGTTGCTATTAGTTTTATACTTTGCTTTTCCCCCCTTGCATGTACATTTTTGTTTCTTAAGGCTCTCAAAGGCCTTTAGGAAGCAACAATCACAAAATAAAATAGGCTGCTGGTAATTTAAAACAGCACTTCGTTCTGCCTCAAATACATTTTCAACCCTGTTCTCATTAATGTTCATGATTCTTTTTTATTATTTTTTGAGCTGTTTGGGGGATGTAATGTTAACCTTCATGACCTCACTCTCAGAAATACAGTGAAGCAAACAAAGCGGCCTTTGTTTCTCGGATGTGGGAATTGATTCCGAGTGGCTAAATATTTTCTCAAGTAGTGCAAACTTGTTATAAATTATATTAAAAAAGATTACTAAAAGCAGGTCCTGAAATAATAATTTCTAATATCTCTGACTTAGCTGTTACTTAACAACAACATTTCACCCACAAAATATGATACTTTTGGGTACAATGAAATTAGTTTCACAAAAGTTTTAACCAGTCAGGACAAGCAGCAGGTATGCAAATGCATTATTTAAGAATTGATGTTCAAATCAGGGAGAATCTAAATTTTAAATACTTCTAGTTAAACATTTCAGTTAGCACCATAATAATCATTTCTATTTTATGAATTAAAACAACTGTTCATATATTACTGAAGGTGATCATTACATCAAATCCTTACTCTGAAAAATCAATAAATAAAAGGAAATAGTTAAACATTAATTTTGACTTTTAAATAGCAGCAATATTCCTGTTTTAAAATAATCCATCAAAAAGTGTGTGTGCAAGAAACATGGCAAAATATTAAAGATTATGTTTTTATTTTAATCTCTTATATAGTTGAGATTTATCATTTAAAAACTCAAAATCAAGTGCCCTGTACATAACTTATTCTAACTGTGGTACCTAAAATAAGTCACTTTGCCTCTCTAAGAGTCTCTTGTTATCTATAAAATAAGAACCTACATGATCTAAGTGACTAAATAACTATGAGGTAGGACCTAGTTGTAGAACCTTTTTTGAAGGAGTTGTCATCCTTCATCTAGCCGAGTCAGGGAGAAAGAGTCAGAAGTCAGCCCCACTTCTTTATATGGTTCAAGACATTGGAAAGTTACCACTACTAGGAGATAGCTTATGAGCATTTATGTCTTGGGTAAGACGAACATAATTCTAACAAAATCATAACCCTGCAATAGCAGAGTTAGGAGTGTAAAATATAACTCTAGACACAACTTTTCAGCTCCTGTTTCATAAACCAAATGGTCTCTAGGATCCAAAGCAAAAGGCAAGGTCCGGAGGTGGCTGCGGGCCATCCGAGGCAAGGTGAGCTGTCCTTGCAGCAGGTCTCAAATATGTAAAGTGAGTGCGGGCGGAAGGAGGTGAGCAGGAAAGGGGTGAGCAGAAGGACATACTGTGGATGAGACGTCAGCAACACTATATTATAAGTGGTAAACCAGGGCCTTGGGAAAATTTGAACATGAATCTTTACTTGCACGGGGATTCCACTTCTTCTGGATAATTTATTTCACTTTATTTTGCTAGTCTATCAAGAACAGTATAAAAACCAAGGTTTGTCATGACAAAAAAATGTCTTTGACTCAAAGATTTACACTAAAGGTATCACCCAGCAATACACAATTAACTGCTAAGTAAATTTCAGTGGGTGTTTAGTTTGGTTCATTCACTGGCTGAATCCATGGTACTTAAAGAAGAGTAAGAATTAGGTCTTTGAAAACAAAATAATCTAATTTTCTCCTATATATGATATTTGACAATCTAAATAAATTAACTCTCTTTATTAAACACAAATGAAAGTAATGGAATAAAGCAAACAAAAGCTTTGCTTTCAAACTCTCTGCACACCCTTGAGAATTTTACTAAGCTCCTTAGGAAGATGCTACATCCCATAGATCCTGCTGAAAATCATGGGTTTGAGTAGAATAATTTTTTAAAATAATTATTGTGCTAAGATATTAGTTTAGTATGTCAGGAACAGCACTTCTCATGAAACAGAATAAGATATTATATGATAGGTTGGGATGGAATGTTTTTGTAAAATATGAAAGTGCTGTGTTTGTATATGTGGGTATATCGATATTGGATCACAATGTAAAATACCAGACTGTAGTTATAATCAAACAAATTTGAAACCCACTTGGTTTTGAACATGGTAGCAACATGCTACCCACAGGCTCAATGTCCCTAGTCCACAAACATGTTCTGATGGGCCTCACAGAGGAAGCAAGCAGGAGGGAAACAGCGTTCTCAGACTGAACTGCCCACCAGAACAATGTTGAGAGAAAATGTATTTCCAATGTTCTGAGCAAGGACTCAAAGTCGGATTTCAGAGTCTAATTGATTATTTATTTATTTATGTCCTAGGAGGATGTTTATTATAAATTTACATTAAAGAAGTAGAAGGAATAAATGCTTGTTTAAAGAAGTTTGTGAGTTGAAGGAGAAAATTAAGAAAGATTTTTTTTCACAAAGGGAACACTGATGGCAGAGAAAATACATTCAAAGAAAGATATTTAAGAGGCCGGGAGAAGACAATTTGTAACAATAGTGTTTTCTCTTTTCTCACTGGTACAATGTCATAAACAACACATAGAGAATGAAGACTGAGAGTCTTTTTCCTTTCTGTCTCCTGTTAGATGGCAAAAGATCATCCCTCTTGCATAAAACAAATAATAATTATTTGTTGCACAAGCAAAGAGTTAGAGTTGGTGACTTTACTTTTTACAAGAATTAATTAGTATTGATACAATCACTGTAGCACAGTCCAATCTCCTATGACACATGAACAAGAAAACAACGTTTTCAAAGCTGCCGTCCAGGATGGGGGTGTGATCCACAGTTAAAGGACAGATAGCGGGCTGCAGGAAGACCAGACTCAGGTTTTACTTCATTTCACCATTCTTACTAGCCACATTAACCAACCAATCACAGAGCTGGACAATACAAAATAAGACCTTCTAAAAGTATGAATATCACTGTTCAAAACACTATGTTCCAATCTCTAACTATTTCTCTGCTACCTATGTGAGACTCACTCCGCTTGTAAATTTATGAAAATTTACAAGTGACAAATCAAACACTACTTCTGTCTTGTTCTATAACGCTGTCAGAAAGCCACCATTTGAAAATTGGTGTATACTCAGAAAACTGAAAAGGCAATTAACTTTTAATGGAAATAAGACAGTACATTTACTGGTGAAAATTTTAAAATAGAAATCATTGCAAAGCCAAGTAAAAATGCAAGGCTAATATTTTGTATTCATAGCAGAGTTCCCTGAGTTAACCTAGAGGGTTAAAAAAAAAAGAAAAAATAGAGACTCAAATCTCTCCCCACAGCGATTTTAATGAGCATTCAGGGTTGGGGACCACTGAGGCTGAGAAACAAGGTTTTGCTATAATTGAACTTCCATTTGTAGTTGTCTTTTTTTAATTGGTAAACAGATTCTTTCTTTTCTTCACCATGGCTCCACAACAAGAATCTGAAAACAGATTTGAGAACAAGAAAACAAGGAAGGACAATGCTACCTGATGCTATACCATAGCAGCTTAAGTCCATAAGAGTCAGCCAGTCAGCAATACGATGCATTTATGAAACTACAGAAAATGAATTAAGATTAAGTTTTTATTGCTTTGATATAGCTTTGACAAAGTGAGAGTATTGAATAAGAAGCAAAATATTCATGGAAAAAGAAGTAGGAATTCTTTTTTCCCACAGGAGACTTTTTCCTCCTGTGAATCTTCTCTGATTAAATGATATAGGATGTTGCATTTCCTTAAATAATCATGATATTTTACATTTCTACTTAATGAATCCTATAAGTAGACTCCCCAGTCATATGTCCCTGCTCAAAATCCTTTATCATTTCCAACACCTTCAAGAGGAAACTCATCTCTATGGCATAGCAAGAAAATGCTACCAGGACAAGATTCTTACTTATTTGCCCAAACTCAGGTCTTTATACTCCCGTACCCAGACTCTCCACCCTCGACCTCCCAGAGTTCCCAAGGATAGAAGTCATTGTACACACCCATGCCTTTGCTCACTTTGCTGCCTCAGTCTGGCAGGGTTCCCTTACCATTCTACTCCTCTATAGGAACTTCTCTCTACCCAGCCTTCCAGAAATCAACTCAGACAGACATAGATTTTCTTTCAAACTACCTCTCTATTCAGACAACCCTTCTGCTTTTACTGAATTGTCAAAATGACCACTTGTGCTCCAGCAGAGTTTGTGCATCATTTTAAAACTGTGTTACACTTAGATCAAGCGCTGCTGACATTTTAGACTGGAAAATTCTTTGTTGTAGAATGCTTTAACATCATTGTAGGATGTTTAATAGAACCTTGGTTTCTACCCACTACAGGTGAGGAGCATTCTCTCTCAAGTCATGAGCCCCAAAACTATCTTCCCTGCATACTGTCAAATGTCTCCTGGGGTCAAAATCACCCCAGTTGACTAAGACATACATCTTTGTTCTCCCCTAATAAACCTGTAAGCTTCATGAGGTCGAGAACATTACCTTCACCTTTGTGTTTAGGATCTAGCAGAGTGATGCGCCCACTGTAGATTCTCAAGATATTTGTTAAATCAATGATTATCGTGATGCAAAAGGGGCAGTACCACACTATCACAGTGCAGAAAATTAAGTGGACCAACACCTAATCCTGATCAGGACAATGTTCCACTTTTTAAAGATTACATCATTAGCAAAATTAAAATTTCCTATTTCATCTAAACAAATTAAAATCCTCAAATTGACCAAGTCGTCACTAGAAATAATTTACTTGGGTTTTTATTGGTTTTTATACAAACTAAAATAAATCTGGGGTCTAGAACTTGATTAAAAATTATAGCTATGTATATAAAACTTGGATGAAAAATTGCTGAATTTTGGGGTATAATCTCAGCAGTGGTAACCAGAGGGAAGAGGGGAGGGGGATAACAGGAAAGAAGGGGGAGAGCCGTCAAGGAACATGCAGAAAGGACCCATGGACAAAGCCAAAGGGGGGTAGGATTGAGGCGGGGAAATAGGGGTGGCTGGGGGGGAGAGACTGGTGGGGGGAAAATGGAGACTTGGAGAAAATGGAGAACTGTACTTGAATAACAATAGAAAAAAGACAAAACTAAGCTATAAAGTTTTAAAAATTGCTTTATCCAGTTTATTTGAGTTTTTAAAAAAATGTCCAACTAGTACTTTTATGTTCTCTAAAGAGCCTTAATTAATTGTTTAACTTTAAAAATATTCAGTGAGTACTTTTTATGCCCTGTAAATAATATTTTCACTTTTTAACATTTTAATAAATTAAAAAGCATCAAGTTTAAATAACACAATCATTTGCTAAGTATCCTTCTCACTCCACTAACATTGATGGCACATATTTCTGTGATAGAATTGATAAAGCAGGAAATTCTGGAAACCAGAAATATATTACTTTAATTTTAAATGCTTATTCAACATAAGTTTCTAAATAGAATTCCCATGCAAGAAGTCAAATACATGAACACAAATACATATAATACACAATACACAAAAGTTTTGAAATGTGTATATTCTACGGATAATGATTTAAAATTTCTAAAATATTAGTATTTTTAAATTATGCGATTATTTTAACTTCTTAAGTCCAAATTATAATAAATTACATTTGAAATAGAAAGAAAAAATAACCACGAATTCCAATTTCACAATGTATCTTACTTAGAGAAAAATGGTTTAATTTGAAAGTACAGTTCATATAATGTACAGAAGATTTATTCAGTGGTTTAATGATGGTATATTCGAGTGAGAGATAGTGTAGTTATATGAACTCTAGCTATTTATTACATAAGCATACTTGAGCAAATATTGTCCTTTAAATTCTAATACGTGACAACAAGTGGTCTTCATTCTTTCCTGCTCTAAAGGTGCAATTTCCTTAGTGTGCTATGTGCCATTGAGGCAGCCCTGTGAGTGAGTGACGTCCACAGGGTCCTGTCCGCAAGAGCCCCGCTCAGTTCCTATGGCTTCTTCTACGGAGTCACCCATCTCATATTTTCTTCCTCTTTTCCTACTGCCTTCTGTTTTTCCCAGCATTGTTGTCTTTTCCAGAGAACCCCAATTTCCTATGATGTGCCCAAAGTAGAACAGCTTCAGTTTTGTCATTTACTTGTCCAGTAACAGGTCAGGCTTACTTTGCCCCAGGGCCCACTTGTTCGTCTTTCTGGCAGTCCAGGGTATCATACCTCCTCCAATACTCCATCACCACATTTTAAATGAATCAATTTTTTTTCCTGTCAGCCTTCTTTACTGTCTATCTTTTGCATCCATACATAGTAATTGGGAATATGATATCTATAATGTTATTGAAAGTTTCAAGTTAATCTCATCTAATAATCTTAACTTTAAAAACAAATAAAGACATTGAAATTTTTGTTTAGCCTCAACTACCTTTTAACTAAATTAAAAATATTTTTCATATTTAGCATTTGAAGTTTTCACATATATAGCAACAACAAAATGGTCATATTAATCTGACTTTAACTTTGCTATTCTTGAAGCTTAGCAACTTTTTCTCAAAGTTTAGCTCTATATTTTCTAAATCATTTTGTCACTTTAAAAAAAATAAAAAAAGATCCATGTATATAATTTTGTTGTTTCATATTTCTTGAGGTATCAGTATGTCTTCTTATGAGTTCTAGAAAATTAATGCTTTAAACCAGGGTTTAGTAAACCCTGCCGGCCGAATTCTCCCCATTCCTTATGTTTGCAAAAAATATTAGCAAAAGCAGTTTTCATATTTTTAAATGGTTTTAAAAAGTCAAAAGAAGAATAACATTTAATGAAAGGCAAAAATTATATAAAATTCAAATTTCAGTGTCTGTAAACGAAATCTTACTGGAACACAGCTATGCTCACTGTGGGTGGACTTTCCGTACGGCTGCCGTGGAGCTACAGTGACAGATTTGAGAAGTCATGACAGAGACCCTCAAAGACGAAAACATTTGCTAGCTGCCTCTTTTCAAAAAGTGTGCCAGCCCTCCTTTAAGCAATTAGTGGGTGATTATATGCACACGCAACATCCATCTAGGGGGACAGGACACGATGTATTTCTAAGAGGACTTCTTTCAGCCAATATCATTTTTTAATTTTCTCATTAACATATTTTTCTGTGAGCCTCGGTAAAGGCCATTGACCAGTAGCAACAAAATACCTTCTATGAGGTTCATTTAATATTTGGAAAAGTGTTAGTATACTAGCCAAATCAATCATTTACTTTTTAAAAAATATTTTATTTATTTATTTTAATGGAGGAAGGGAGGGAGAAAGAGAGAGAGAAAGAGAGACATCAATGTGTGGTTGCCTCTCACGTGGCTCCCACTGGGGACCTGGCCCACAACCCAGGCATGTGCCCTGTCTGGGAATTGAACCTGAGACCCTTTGGTTCACAGCCCACACTCAATCCACTGAGCTACACCAGCCAGGGAAACATTTACTTTTTTTGCATAAGATACTTTAATCTTTTTTTATTGCTGTTCTATTACAGTTGCCCTAGTTTTTCCCCGTTGCTCTCCTCTGCCCCACCCACCCCCACCCTTCTCCCAGAGTCAACCCCCACCCTGTTTTCCATGTCCATGGGTCATATATACTTGTTTCTTCACCTCATAATTGGAGTCTTGAGACTTTAGGATTCCTATAATTCCTACTTGAAATCAACTTAGACATCTAGTAACCACTGGCAATAACTCTGAATCTGTAAAGCGGCCTAATGTTCCCTTTACCATGTCCTGATACATCTATATGCCTGGCTTCCAAGCTGCACCACTTTGTAATACAGACAAAATACAGCAAATAACAGCAAGTTCAATTAATAGTTTTGATCTGGTTTATATTCCAATTTAAATACAGAAAAAAAGGGAAAATTTGGTAAATTAACCAAAAAATTGAATTCCTTGCAAGCAAATATTGCTAATAGGTATTTAAGTGGTATATAAGATTATTATTCTCTCCTAATGAACTTCATGCCATCCGAGCTATTGAATAAAGCTACAAAACATAAATCTTCCATAATTCACTATATAATGCCATAATTAAATAGATTATAGTGTGAGTGTCTGCTCATGCTTCAAAGGTTACCTTTAAAATAAGATTTCCTAGAAGAAATTTCAATTGTTTATTACCTTTGCATCATTATTATAGACCTTTTTGAAAGGGGTGAGAGAAACTTTAAATGTCTTGAAAAGGATATAGAATTTGCCATGATCTCTAGCATGATCTTGCTACTTTATTATGTGGCTGTTAACATAAATGCTTACTATATTTTATTTTGAGGCTATTTCTAAAAATCTCTAAAATGAAAGTAGTAATTTTTATATTTAAGTATTATAATAGTCAGTAAAGAAAACTAAAAAATCACTTAAGGACTTTAAAAATATGTAACTAGAAGCAATGGTTCAAATAATAGTTCTGATATGTGTCTCGATATGAAGCTAGTGCCTGCAAAATAAAATAATAGATATTTCCTATTACGTACTAAAAGAAATACTAGGTTTTAACTAAATTCAATTCTTTTGTTGTTGCTGCCAATTTTAAATAAACTGATAGTTTAGAATTTTTGTCCCCTAAAATGAATTATAAGAGGCCAATTCAGAATAACAAAATAAATAATGTCACACTCTTGAGAATCGAAATAGTATTATTTGAAATACATGAACTCAAGAAGTGAGGTCTCTTCCTTAACATCCCAAACCACTGACTTTACCAAGGGCAGTCTTAGAATGGAAGGGGCCTGAGAGAGCACCCAGGAAATGGAAATCATAATGTTTGCTCTGAGTCATGGCTGGCTTCTTCCAGGTTATGTAAGATTCTTCATCAATTCTAACAATACTAGGTCAATCATTAAAATAATTTTCATTATCTTCAGTGATCATGTCATCTTTGTAATTGGAGATGACACGGTGCTTCTGTCTCTGGTATGATGGAACCCTGATAAGAAATCTCAAATATAAACTGTCCTTTTGCTTCCATTAGTGGAACACCTGTGGGCTGTAGCTGACTGGCGGTGGACAGCGGATGAGACTTAAGTCAGAAATACAGTGATGTGGCAAACCCCGCACAACTTGACCTCAAGCTCTAACCGCAAAATTGAAGAAGCTGCCGAGTCAATCCTTCCTCCAAATCTAATCAAAATATTTGGAATGGCCCTGCAGTTTGTAAAATAAAATATTGTTTTGACCTTTCTACACCGAAATATAGGAAGCTGCTTGCCTCTTCTTTCTGCTATATTTAAGGTATTTCCCAGCCGAACTCTTACCATCACTGGAACTACATCGCCAGAGGAGTTTTACTGGAAGTTGCCTTGTTATAAAAACATTAAAATAAAATGAGTTTTCTGTGCTCACTAAAAAGACAGCATTTGCAGTCACTTTAGGTGGCTTCAGTGCTGGGCACTTACCCAAGTCCCTGGCTCTGTGGAGTCAGCTGTCCTCCATGTGCCTGGCTCTGCTGCATGGGACTGAGTGTCCAAATGCCTGGCCCTACCAAACTTTTTCAGAAAAGACTCAACCCTTCAGGTGAGAGAATAATTGCTCATTATGAGAAGCCTTTTTTATAAAAAAAAGAAAGAAAAAACTGGATTTTAGACAGGCAAATTCTTCCACGGGCCTCAGAAGGTTTTGCAAGACTAATCATCACCAACATGAAACTTGAACTCATCTTTTATAGATCTTTGTTTCCTTCCAAGTACATTTCTTTTGGTTTTCATTTCATTCCCTTACTCTTTTTTCCATACTTGTTTTTGATCTTCTATTTTACACTGTACCGAAATCTTGAGTGGTATGTGTGAAGCGAGCCATCATCGGCCTGATGGTCTAAAAAAAAAAATCATAAAGTAAGAAACAAGGCCTGAGATTGGATCAAGAGTTACTCTGCACGGTTATCAATTCCTGCTGTGCTTCATGAAAGACGCCCAGTCATTTCAATACTACATTTCATGTAGCGATGAAAATGGGATATGGAATATCATCGTGAAAACTGGTTTGATTGAGAAAATAATGACGAAGAGGCTGTCAATGCAAAAACCCCGACAGGACCCAATTGTGAAGAAGCTAGACTCCAAACCCACTTCATAGGCTCTGCTTTTGTTAGGGGCTTCTACACAACTCTCACCCCATCAGCCTTTGCAGTCTTAGACCCAGTTTGGATGTCATCTAACGATGCCACTCCAATAGCTCTTCTAATTTCTCATTGGGAACAAAAATGGGAAGCTGGGACTCAGGTGCCACAGGGAAAGCTTTTCAAGGTACTCTGACCCTCGTAAGGCTTTACTTTGTGCACTGCCAAGCTTAGGGATGACTGTGGGAAGACCAAAGTCCAATGTGCAGGTTTATATTACTCTACTGACTGTTTAAAAACAATAGCTATCCTGAAAAAGCACATTCCTTTATGAGTATTGCCACGAATAGAACTTGAATTTTATTTTATTCAATCGGCTCAAGATACTTTGAACAACATTTACTTCATCAATTACTTGTGTGAGGGAGGCAAGTTGCCTGTGGCTACTGTGAATGGAGATTAAAACACAAGAGTTTTCAACCTTTCAAGATTTCTAGTCGATCCTCTGAACCCAACTCTTTCCCTAAAGAGCAAGTGAATTTAAAGCTGATGAAACTGCTAAAAAAATAATAGCCCAAGGCTATTCGCTTTGCCTCTCATCTCCTGTTTAGTGTTGAGAGATTTGGGTGCTTTCTACATCAAATCCAGGTTCATGTTTTCAGGGGCACGTCAACTCCCTAAACAAGCACACTTGCAGTGCCATTGTACTTGTGAGCAAATACCAGATACATGAATCTACCAATGTTTTAATACCGTTAGTAAAAATTTCCTTGTGTTTTTGTGGTTAAACACTCTTATTAAAAACATAAAAACAATTCTAGGAAGCCTCTTCCCAATTTTGTTGACAGGAACTGCAGTTTTGAACTCATTCTCCAGAGGCTGCTTTGCCCTATAATGAAGCTTTTGAGCTAGATGTTTTCAAGAAATGTTCCAGGTTTTATTTTGAAATCATGGCCACTATGTCCTCTGCAACTTTAAAATTAAAATGAAAATGTAATGGGTTCAAGTAGCAATTAATATATTCTTTCATTTATAGGAAAAAAAATCAGTAGCTTCTCCCCTATGAGAAAATGGACCTCTCATAAATATTGAATACCACTGCCCACACACTCTGCAAGCTGGTTACCTGCAAAGACAGTAATTCCATTAGAAGCTTTCAGTGAGGAAAAGATAAGATAGTTGAGATAAAGTAACTGACAGTCTCTTTGTTACTATGTTACTGTTTAATTTTTTAAATGTAGTGAACAGCAATGTTGGACATTTCACAAACTTTCAAAAGAAAATTTTACCAGTTTTCTGAAAACTCGGAGTTGTTTATTAGGGGATTTCTTGTTTTACAAGCTGTGTGACTTGGTCGAATATATGCATCATATACTTGTATCAGGGAATAATTTTAGCTATATAAAATATTCATCAGTATCTGATACCACCAGAAGTGGAAATCTCAGCCATTATCTTGTCCAGAAAAGGATTTAATATTTTGTAATAAGAGAAAAAGTGACCAATATCCTTTAGTTCCTAAAGAAAGCTGAATTTAGGCTACGAAACCACCCTGGCTAGTAACTGTTTTCTCAAACTAGATGGTTCACTCCCAACTTCCTTTAGAAATCATATAACTAAATCCTCAATGACTGAATTGCCCCAGCTAGAAAATGAAAGTAAAAAGCCCTCCTGGTCAGATAGAGCCATACATAATAAAGCATAGTTAATGAGTCAGTACTTTAGGATCTTGTTTATAGGAAATTTACATCCTTTCTAGCTTTTAACATAAGTATCTTTTCAATATGGGACATGAAGGTGAGATTTTTTTTTTTATTAGAGTCAAACCTAGAATGATAAAATTGACATTCACTAGCAGTTTGTACAATGGGTAGGGAAGAAAGGTTGATTTCCACTAGTCTCAGGATGTCACCTCTCAGCAATAGCGCTCATAGCTCAGGCTTTGCCCTCACCGTCTCCCTATAAAGTAGGAATCTGATATTGAATTACTTCCGAGATGATTACCATTTTCTCACGTGCTACACATTGTACTTATTTATGGGTCTCATCCCTCCGGACACACACCTGAAAATCACCCTCCCACAGCCTCTCCTTGTCCCCTAGCGCTTTCCTTGTATTCAGAAGAATGCCTGACACATGAGGCACTGGATGATATTTAAATAAGTGAATGAATGGAGAAAGACAGTAAGGGATTTCAGGAGCTGATGTAACTCTTTATTACAATTGGAAAGTGGTGAACTACACTTCTGTCAAAGTTAAAAGAAAAGGTAGCGAGACCAGTTTTAGCATAGTTTTCTATTTAAACAAAGTTCTAGCTTCACACTAAAATTTTGAATTATAAAATATAAAATAAATGCAAAAATTTTGTATCTTTAAAACTTTGGGGTTGATGAAGTAAGCACCATCCAAATGTTTAGCCTCCTTTACATGGTTCCTTTTTGTTTTAAAATGGACCTGAACCCAGGGATAGAAAGAAATTCATAAAATATATAGACATTGATTTTTATCGTGATTGGTGTAATCGATTAATCCAGCATCCCCCAAAAAACAATCTTGACCTCATACACCTAACTTCTGCAACTTGCTTTACTTTTCATTCTTAATAGCACGTGGCCACACCGTGGATACAGCCCAGCAGCTCTCTGACTGCAGAGCCGGACCTGGGACGAGCTGCAGGACTTGCGGGTACTTACAAAGCCCACTGTGACCCTTGTACTCCTACACACAGATGAATTGGTTCCATGTCCTAATGGGATTTCAGGCCACACAGCACGGAAGACAAATTATAAAAACAGATTCAGCCACACTTGAAAAGAGGACCTAAACAAGCTTTATACATACATACAATTGATTTCCCAGCTCAACAAATAATTTAACCAAATATTTCTCATCTCAAGAGCCTAAAACTGAATGTTAGCCTTGCTTCTTGATCAGCATAAATTGTTAGTTGATAAATCAGCAAGCAGATATAAAGCTAATGCTTTATTGTATTGAAGATATTATTGTACCACAGAAGGGGAAAATGTCATTAAAGGAACATTGAATTTATTACTTTACAACCATCAGGGGAAATACTGATGTATTGTTGCTCATATATCACGTGATATTTAAGACTTTGTTTGTTTTTTCAGGTATTTTTAGAGATTTCCCCTCACATACAAGATTTACTGATATATGCTAGATGCTTTCAATGAAGAATTCATAGCTATTATAGTATTTATAGTACATAATTTCTTGGTAGTTATTCATTTATAGATGATCAATTCCAGGAAGTAGCTTTACTAGGTACCTGATATTGAATAACTTTAAGAAAGCTTTTAAATCATCCCTAGATTTATAAGGCATTTCCTTGTTTCTTGGATTACTTAAGCACACCAATTTCTGGAAATGCCTAGTCAAAAGCATTAAATTTAAAATAATTGTAAGTTGGAGTGTCGATGGTTACAAAAGTGCAATTACTATATCAGTTCACCGATACAGCCCTATCTGCCAATAAAAGCACTGAAATTGTGGTTTGTATTTCCAGCAAATCATTGTTGAAAGCTACAAACTGGATAATGGTAGGAAAAATTGTTCTAATCATATCTCTATTGTCATAATAAGACATGCCTTAAAAAAAAAAAAAAAAACAAAAAAAAACAAGGATTCTAAGAAATTTCTAAGCCAGAAACTCAGGCTACTGCAATAGTCTCAGTATATATTTTAGAACAGTGGCAGTTTGTCCTGAACGCCTTATTTAAACTGAGTGTCACTTCTGTTCTAGAACAGGAAACAGACTTTGAGATCTACAAGGGCTGGAGGGTACTGCAAATAAGTGATGTGAGCCACCTGGTGAATGGCCGTGTGGGCGCATTGAGTAGCTGAAACCATGGCCAATCACTAAGCACCAAGCTCGCATGAATGCATCAATGACTATTCAAAATACATAACCCAACATTGCCAGAAATTCCAGTGTTTTAAGAAAAGGTCAGATTAAGGTTTTTATTTGCAACCACCTGAATTTTATATACTGTTTTATGTTTTTAAATCATTTGCTCATATTGGACTTGATTAAATCTTTGAGAAACCAGTTTTCCACCTTGTGTAAAAATCTGAAAAGCCAATAGTATGTTCTTAGCAAAGACTAATGACATAGTTTCCTGCTAAAATCTTGTTCATTTAGGGTACTGCTTCCCTATTAGCCAGTAGTGGCATTTTCCCCGATCACAGAGTGAATTTCCTATGCCCAACTATGCATTCATTACACTGAGCATCTATGAGTCCCAGCATCAGAGTTTCATGTATATACTTTTGTCATATTAAACAGTACAGCATCTTGAAGGAAAAATGGTAAGTCCCAATGTACCATCTTGATATTAATTTTACTATAATTATTTCAAAGAAGATTGATCTTACCATCACAGCTACTTGTTGACACATTCAGGAAGGTATTTTGGTGGTATTATCCTACCAAAACAGAGGATAGGAGATCAGGAGCAAAACTACTGTTTCCTAGTTTTTTTTTTACCCCATGGCTTTGAACTATAGAAATGTATCAGTTATGGTTGAAAATGCAGTATTATGAAAAAGTACTCACTCCTTATACTTTTCATAATCAATGGAACAATATTAAGCAATTTTCATCAATCATCATTAAAAAAATGTTTCTACCTTCTAATCCTCACCACATAGCTAACATAAAATTTAATAATGAGAGAGAGAAAGAGATGAGACACAGAGATCCTATTGACTCTGTTTCTTTGGAGAACCCTGATTAACACAGCAAACTCATTTTAGACATGCTGCTAAGCTCCATCTCCACTATCTTATAACTTGATGTTTTTTCTTTTCAGTTTTTATTTGTCTGCAATTGAAATTAAGGAATTTATATTTGTTCACAATAAACTTTATCGTATTAGAGTCAACTGATTATCCTTGGCTGAATGTTTCTTTAGAGGCTTAATTCTGGTTTCCCACGTAGTCACTGTCTGCCCAGGCTTATCTCAAACACAGAGGATAGAATCGAACTTGCTTCAACCAGCTTAGTTTTTGAAGTCAGATCAATGTAAGTCACTTGACTTTCTAAAAGAATGGTCTACACCAGATATAGCCATTGTTGAATATTAGATGTTGTTCTTGTTTTTCGCAAGCATAAAAAGCTACCTTAATAACTTTTGAATCGTACTAGGCAGATTGTAATGGTCAAATTGAATGACACCGTTTTTTCTTACTTAGTTTTTTAAATTCTCAGGAGAGACCAAATCTTTTGAATGAATAATTCTAAGTAATTCTAAGTATTGAATTGAGCTCTGTACCCCAAGGGGATTTCGGCCATCTGCTAATTCTGCTAGGCAAAGCCTTTTACATCTCTCAGCTTTGGAGAAGTAGAATCCAATTTTCCTCCAGCTCCCCCTTTCATCCCACAGGTAACTACTTTTTTTATGTAAAACAAACTTCTGCAGCCACCTTGTGTTATTTGAAACCAATGTATTTCTTCCCCACAATGAAAATAAATGGATATATTAAGACACTGAAAGAGTATTCTTTAAAGAGATATAGTTGTTTCAGAGAATCTGATGTCCTTTAAAAATTATTTCCTGAAACACGTGTTAACTTTTACATAAACGATTATTAGGTCAAATAATTCTCTTCATTTCGCCCATTAACTATTTTGGAAGGTGAATGTTATATTTCAAAATGTCACAGAAATCTATTGGTATTCTTATCTGACCACCCTTCCCACCCCGCCTACCCTTTCTGGACACAGTCATATGTAGCAAAGCTTTCAGGAACAAGGACTTCATTCAGGACTTAGGTACCTGGGCCAATTTCCACTCAACAGGTTTCCTATGCACGTCTAGGTGCCAGACAGCAACTCTTATGTTTCTCCAAAAGAATTCTTAACAGAGAGGGGATTAAACTGTAAGTGGCTTCCCGATTTCACTATTTCTGAAGTCCAGTGTTAGGTTGCTGAAAGCTCACTTCATTTGCACCATCAGGAGCCTCACATGCTTTAGAAACCGAGTGAGCGATGCAGTGATTTGTGTGTTTGTGTGTGTGCATGAAATATTGGAGTAGCTAGAAGTTTGTTGTGTTAAAGGCACATACACACGTTTGAGCATCTCTGTCTTTTGAAAAAAATTATCCTGTGATGTTCTGAATTTCAGGTTTAAAGGAAGAATGTGAGATGAAAGTTATTATAATTGAAGTAATAATCGATATAGTGACACAAAGACAAAGGTAAAGAGTGACACAAAGACAAAGGTAAAGAAACACCTGTATGTATTTTCCCATGTATTTGCTCAATGCCACTCTAAACAAATATTTACTTGTTATCTGAACATAAAGAGTAAAAGGTCCGCTGGGTTGGAATGCACCAGTGAATGTCACATCCATAAATGCCAAAAGCCAGATTGTGGGAATGGTTCCACATATTTATGTTCGATAAGATAAATACATAGTCAAGATGAGAAAGGAAACTCACACGGAATGGGAGACTCCCAAAATTATCAAATGTGAAATTGAATGGGAGAGAAACAATATGACAATTGTTTTTATGAATATAATCAGTCATCTGAAAAATGAGTTTCATACAGATATAATGAATTCCCAAGAATAATTTGTACAAAGTCCCGTTGATGGTGTTAGGCTTGTGTAATCCTTGACTAGTGCCATCTTTGTAGTGATTTCCTAAGCATTGCCAGCATCGCCTGTGCTCTCTGAGGCGTGGGACTGCTGGCAGTCCACATTTGAACCGTGTAATCTTGCAAGATTATGTGTGAGCACATATTGAACTTGGACCCACAGTTGAGCTCTCACCTTGAAATCAAGATGGGGCATTGCTGGAACACACAATGTTGGTAGAGTCAGCTTATAATCACTGATCCAGCAAGATGTGGAAATCCCATGGGCAAGAGTTATTTACTGATATATATCCTGTCAGTTTCCTCCTTCTCAAGTTTAAAGAAACGCAAGCTGGGAAGATTAAGATGGGTCAGGAAACAAATACTCCATGAAATCTGAAATTAATGGATAAGATGAATATCTTTGATAGTTTAGCATGTTTTTAAATTTATTTTATTTTTTATGATTCCTGTATTACAAGGGTAATATTTTAGCCAGTGATATATGTGGGTCCCTTTTTGTTAACAGCCATGTATTCCATTTATTGAGGGCCAGGTCAAGAGCTATTGTACTAAATATCTGGATAAGAAAATATTCTGAAGATCAAATGCTTTTTTCCCCTCAAGCTCACTGCATCGTTACATTTGTTTATTTCTTCTCCAGTCTTGGTTGAAGTAGGTGGTTTCCACCTACTTCTAAACTGATTTAAAGGATATTATAAGTAATAGAAATAGATCTAATAAAGCTATCATAAAAAATTTAAAGGATAGTAAAAGAGAAACTCAGTTTAACAGTCTACAGGAGCACTGACTCAAATTGAATAGTATCTTCAATAGCAACTTTACAAAAAATGAAGAACACAGACATTCTTTTTTATACTGTTTTCTATCAGTGTTCTGTAAAAAGGAGTTGAAAAGAAAAGTTTAAGTGGTAGGATTTTTTTTCTTTTCTGCTAATCTCACAGTGGTCTTCAGATAAGTTTTCTTTCAAGTCTTAGCTCTCACTTTCTTCAGAAATCATCCCTGTGCCAGTCATTTTTAATTGCCCTTCTAATATCGATTCATTCCACTTCTCTTCCTGATGGAACACAAATTAGTTTAGTGGGTAATGCTTCTGTTTAAAAACACTGAGTTTCCCACAATCCCATGAATATGAAGATGGTCCTATGACCCAGTTCCGGGCAACGAGGTCTGTGGGGCAGTTGAGGGTTGGGCTTCACCAAGTGTTATTGTCTTCCTGAAAAACTGGGCAAAACTACCACTTACATCTTGCCGTCTTTCCCTTTGCCCCTTTCCCTTTCCTCCTTCTTAGAATTGAAAAGTGATGTCTAGTAGGGCAATAGATTTTTTTTAATGTAAGAATGCCCTTTCACTAAGGACGGCAATGCTGAAAATTAGGGAGAGTCTGCGACCTTGATGTCCTTGTGTCACTGTAACACGCTGTCTGCCTCCAGACTGTGTGACATGAGAAAATAAAATAAAATAAAATAAGCACTGTGAGTTTCTGCGGCATACAGCTGAGGACAGCTGTAACTCAGGCTTCCTTTGTGTGCCTCTGCTCCGCTCTGGTTTAGGTGCTGCTCCTGGTTTGCATGGCCCCTGCTCCAACCCCAAACACAGCATCTTCTGTCCCTCACTACATCATGAATTTCAGGAATACAGATATCATTCCAATCTTTCAATCAAGTATGTCCCTAGAATTTTGCCTGTGTCTACTTAGCACATAGTAGGTTCCCAAAACATTTGTTGAATGGGGAAATAATAAAGAAATTATATTTACTACTAACATAATAGACCAAACCCCTTTTTTTCCCAATCCAGACTACTGAAGTAGCTTTCTCATGATTCTCCCTCTCCCCCTCCTGCTTAAAAACCCTTTCCTTTGCATTAAATATCATTTTATTCTTGTTTTCGGTCTGTGGGTGTCTTTCCATCTCTTGTAGGCAACAGATGCGTGGGTCTTATTTTTGTTGTAGCATCACTTGCAATTGGAAACAACCTAAATGTCCTTCAATTGACAAGTAGATAAAGAAGAGACGGTGCATATATACAATGGAATATTATGCAGCCATAAAAATAAATGAAATCTTGCCATCTGCAACAACCTGTATGAATGAACCTGAGAGGTATTATGCTAAGTGAAATGTGTCAGAGAAAGATAAGTGTCATGTGATTTTACTGATACGTGGAATCTAAAAAAATAAACAAAACAGAAACAAATTTCTAGACACAGAGAACATTTTGATTGTTACCAGATGGGAGGGGACTTGGGGGGATGGGTTAAAAAGATAAAGGGATTAAGAAGAAGTAAAAATTGGTAGTTACAGAATAGTCACAGGGACATAATGTACAGCATAGGGAATATAGTCAATAATACTGTAATAACTACGTACGGTGCCAGATGGGTAGTGTGCTTATCAAAGGATCAGTTTGAAAGTGATCACATATATAAATGCCTAATCCTTATGTTGACTAATGACTAATATAATATTGCATGCCAACTGTATTTGAAAAAAATATTTTAAAACATCTTTCCATATCTGCTCATTTACACTTAGAATAAAACCCAAATCTTTTTACTCTTCTGCAAACCTTGGCATGATCTGGCTACTCTTTCCTTCTTCAAATGTATCGCCTTCCCTTCTCTTCATTACACTCCAGTTACATTGGCTTCCTTTCAGTTATTGAAATATTCCAAGTTGTTTCTCACCTTAAGATCTTTCTGCCAGGTGTTCCACTTCCACAGATTTTCACATGGCTGGCTCCTTCTGGCCTCAGTCTAAAGAACCTCATCAACCACTTTACCCCATAACCCTCCCATGGGCCAAAGAGAAAATATTTATGTGAGCAGTTAGAACTTTCTGAGAAATGTTTACTAAAACTTGAAACCTGGGCTAAACCATAGTCCTTACAAGGCAACTTATGATCGAATATACAATGTAAACTGCAGATGTGTGTGCTTACATTTCAATAGGAGATGAGACCAAGGACCCTGGAGACATTCCAAAAGGTGAGAACCCAGGATCCTCCCCATTACTTTTAAAAAGAAACTCTTTCAAAAAGTGAAGGAAAACAGTTGCTTCTCTCTCTTGAATAAATGTCCAAATTTATTGATTAGATTTTTGGGGGGGAGGGGCAGGTTACTCGCCTACGATATAGACACTGTATTACACATGGAGTGACCTCCGGCTCTCTCCGCATGGCCCCAGAAGGAGGACGTTGTAGCACAAGGAAACCAGCACATCACTTGCTATATATAAATAATAACGAATGTACTCTGTTCCAGAAACCCCACGTTGACATTCAGAATAACATTAATAAATGTAGATTAAAAACTCAACACCCCCTTTCTGGTTTTCACAGTTCTTGTCACTGTCTGATACTGCGCACTGCACACCGCTCTGTGGTGGGCCGCGGGTCCGGAGTCATTGCCACGGTTGTAACTAGTGCCAAAAAGAGCTTATAGTAGAAGATGAATGAATTAATGAATAGATATCTAAAAGACCATTTTTTTTTTTGAGAACTGGATTGAAAAGCTTTCTACTGATTTAGCTTCTAGCAGAAGGGAAATTATAAATTTTTACAAAAATATTGTTTACCTCAGATGGCCTCTGAAAAATAGCATGTGTAACATATAGAAAATTAAGTTTTTATAAAGGCCTGAAATGAAGACACTTTGTCTTTTTAATAAACTGATTTCTTTGGTTTAGCTACCAGCTGTATAGTTAGTGATATTTATATTTTTATGTAAATATTCAATAATTTATCTGTATTCCTGCTTAGCTGCAGAGCAACTAAATTGGGCAGAAACAAGACTTCTCTCGAGCTGTTTTAACTCTTGCAAAAGTTCTGAACAAGAACACAATTAAATCTTCAGAGTTCTGCATCCTACATTCACTGGAAAACTTTGAAAGAGCATACTTTAGTAATTCTCAATCTTTGTTATACAAGGACTGACAACAATTTAAATGTGTGGACAACTATACCTCAATGGCATTTCAAGATGAGTTACTCCCAAAACACACTTTGCAGAACCTGCACAGTGCACTTGTTAAGCATCATCTATTGAGTTATTGAAAAATATCTTCAAAAAATGATAAATTATATCTTAGTGGAGTTGATACTGAGCACTTGTCATATTTGCATAATTTGTTCAATCTGACCATCTAGAAATATAATAAATATATTGACACCATAAATATTTGGGAAATACAATTCTTAAAGATTTCACTGAAAGAGAAAATAGGTTCTAAATTATGGTTGTGGTTAGGTATTGGCTAGAATTATCTAGTCATCTTCTCTAAACTTTTAACATTTTAAACTATTTCTCATAGTAAAAATCATCTCTTCTTTAAGAACTGCTAAATGTAGCAGACATTTTAAAATTCTATCATAAAAAAACTAGTCAAAATTACCTAGAATTTGAGGAGGAAGCAAGCAAAATGTAAATTTCAGAAAGTGAAGCTAATCATCACCAACATATTAACCAGCCAGTTAGAAAGGTACCTGTCCTACAAGATTATTTACAAACGTGTTGCAATTGTGGATAATGGCGTGTAGACTAATCTCATGGGGAGGATCCCCACCCGATGTAACTGATAGAAAAACTGCATGTTGGACATTGTCAGGTAGCAGCATCTCATGCCTGCAGAAGCGTGAATTCTAGGAAAGCGAGAGCTGAGGACGAACTGTCGTGCAGTCGTGTCTCTAGCGCACTCCACACAACGGGGCACCCGGACGGGCCACTCCCCGTCTCAGCAGTTACATCTTTGTCGTGGAGAAGGGTGCATGTTAATCTATTAACACAGTTTCTAAAGATCATTGAAATCCTTTGTGTCTGATTTTTCTGAAAATCATCTGATTTACCAAACAGATGTCTCTTCTGAGGAGAAAAGGTGCTGGTCCCTCAATATCACTATTTTCAACAATTTATCAATTAAAAATAAATGAATCATGAGCCCTGATCAGTGTGATTCAGTTGGTTGGATGTCATTCCACAAAGTGCAAGGTCACCAGTTCGATTCTCTGTCAGGGCATGTGTCTAGGTTGTGGATTCAATCCCTGATCACGGAGTGTATGAGAGGCAACCGATCTATATTTCTTTCTCACATTGATGTTTTTCTCCCTCTCTTTCTCTTTCCCTCCCCTCTCTCTAAAAATAAATAAAATCTCAAAAAATCATGATATTCTTGTAAATTGGTAGACAGGAATCAATCTTCTAGAGCCTAATACCTACAGAGAAAGATAAAAATTAAGTTTCTGAACTTACAAACTAAGAAGTAAGATTTGGAACCATAGTGATATCATAAATAGCACTACATTATACATTATACATATAATCATACATTACATACCTTATATATTATATAATATACAAAGCAATATTTAAAGAGTAACGCTCTTGCTACTTCCTAATCCTTGCAAAGAAACTTATTTTTGAAGGCCTAAGACAAGGGCTAGATACATAATTGTCAGGGCTTAGTGCCAAGTGAAAATATAGAGCCCTTTGTTCATAAGGTAAGTAAAAAGCTTTTCCATTTATTTGGAGAAATGTACAGATTAAGAGATGCATTCAGTATGACTTCTATTTTGGGATCTTCATAATACCTAGTGCTTTTCTTATGAGTCCACTCCAGTTTAAAATATTTATTATGCATAAAATAATAATCTATAATCATTATCGTCAGGTAAATATTAGAGAAGCTGTTACTAGCTTGAAAGACACTGCTGTCTTCCTAAAACACCTACAAACATTTTGTTGTTTCAAAGAGTAGGAAAAATATATACTGCTAAGTGAGGGGGCCCTTGGGTAAAGGGGCTTTCTGTTATATAAAATGTAACTGCATGTGTTACAAGACCATTTGGTGATGGAGTTCTTCCCATTGGCACACCACTGTACTGGCTGGGTGCTGTCTGTTCGCAGAGAAGAGGAAACAGCAACTTTCTTCTAGCAAAGCATTTAGAGTTGAACTGGAAATACAGACCATATAGGAAGTAGCTGAAGGGTTAGTATATCCCATTTCCCCTTGGTTCCGGACTTAGAGCCATGTCACTACTTAGATCTAGACCAACAGAGTTTTGTCGACGCTGGCAGGGAGAAATTCTCCATCATAAGCTGTACTGACTCCTGACAGAAACACCCAGAGCACAAAAGCAAAAGCTGATTTACCATCAGCTCACCCTTACCTGAAACATTATCTCAATTCTAACTTCCACAAACACACAGTCCCTGGAGTTGTTCTCCGCGACAGTTCCTACACTCTCTAGAATTTAGAATGTTTTAATTAATGCCTCAGTGAGGGCAGAGTACCCAGGCAGTCTATGCCTCACAAGCTCAAAATGAAAAAGATATCGGACAATAAATCAGTTAGATTTCTTAGTGGTAAATGCCTCATTTTCTTGTGTTTACCCTTCTGACCCCACAGAACAATGATGTGTATCCTCTCACTGCGTTCTCAGTAAGGTTAGTTACACTGCGTATCCCATGAGTGTATGCCCTGTGCAATAAATCCTCAGCTCTAAAACGTGTGTGAGGGTGTAGACATCGTTACTGGAGGAATTAACCTTGTAAATGAGGAGCACCCTTATTGAAACCCTGGATTTTGATTACTCGAGTGACACAGGGATACACTCAGCTTTCTGCAGAATTATAATGATCAGCCTTGCAAATGGCCATTACTACGAATAAGTAACAGTATCTTGACAACAAGTGAAGAATCCTGACTTCATTTAAAGAATAGCCCTGTGTTGGTTTGTAATTGTCAATGCCAACAGAGAAAAGAAATACCGTGGATATCTCTGATATGTAGAATTAAGGGCTTATTCATCAGTAGTGATCTCTCTTTTGAATTAGTTGGGCTGAGCAAAGCGAAAAGGAGGCCACATAGGCAGAGTGGAACCTTTTCAAGCCACACTGTCTGCTCCTGACAGCCTCCAATATTTCCTGAGAGTCTGTGCCCCACCCTCCTCTCAGCCACAGAGGTACAACTGCAACAAACACAGCCAAGACCTACCAGACTGAACTAGAATCTTATCAGTCGCCTGATTCGTTAAGATGTTTTAGAAATCTGAGGGTAAGATCAAGCTACTAAGTTATAGCTCAAAAACAAGTTACTAAGGACCGAAGAAGAAGCAACTCTGCTCTCACTCAGGTACTCATACATGTCTGAGATCGTTTGACTTTAATTCCAACCATTTTCTTTATTTTTTTAGTTTACTATCAATTTTTATTCTATTTTATTTGAGTTAGAATAAAACTAACTTTATGTTTTTATTGTTCTTACTTTATGTTTTTATTGTTGTTCAAGTACCATTGTCTCCTTCTTCACCCCACCATGCCCCCAGCCCCACTCCCCACCTCCCACCCTCACACCCCACCCCCTTTGGCTTTGTCCATGTGTCTTTCAAACATGTTCCTTGATGCCCCCCGCCCCCCATTATCCCCTATTACCCCTCTCCCTCCTCCTTTCTGGTTACTGTCAGTTTGTTCTTTGTTTCAATGTCTCTGTTTGTATTTTGCTTGCTTGTTTATTTTGTTGATAATTTTCTAACCAAAGAAAAACCCTGAGAATTGATGTGGAACTTGGAGATTCTTCCTCTGCTTCTGCCTTCTCTAGGTCATGAGAGCTATCTCATCTTCCTTGTACCTTGAAGAAACAGAAGGTATTTCAGAGTCAACAATTTAGAAGAATATTAAAAAGTTTGGAAATGAAAGCTCATCCATCTAGTCCTTAAAGCCTTTATATAAGACTCAACTGCCAAGCCTAAGCATCAAGGAGTAGATGGATTGAGAATGCCCCTCCCTTCCATATGAATACTACAAAATTTATAGCATCACAATAATAAACATAAATCCCACTGCTGATCATGTTATATAGATGAAGCTACAGGAGTATACTAATATGTGAAAATTGTACAGCTAAGATTTGTGCATTTCAGTGTCTTTAATTGTATTTCACAAAAGACATATAAGTGTTAATAATAATCACTAGGGGTACAGAGTGGGTGGAAACAAGATAAGACAAGAAGAGCTGAATATGAATAACATTTAGCTACGTGATAGCACATAGGAGTTCATTATACTAGCCTATTTACTTTGCATACATTTGAAATTTCCCATAATAAAAGGTTAAAAATACTAATTGTTTCATTTTTATCACCAATCTACAACCACACTTTTATCAATATGAAAATTATGATTAAAATCCACCCATATGTTTAACATGTAATAATGCAGACTGATGATACCACCATCACTGAACCCAACCTGAAGGAAATAGCTTGATATTTTTAAATTTCTGGTTCTTTTCTCGAATAAATATGGGGCACTAAAGAAGCTTCCTCATAATCATCAAATATTATTCTATTGCCCCAGAAAGTCAAGACCACCAAGTGAACAGCCTTGCACAGTCAGGGTCTTCCTGGTCTGCAGTGTGGTGTGTGTTTCTTTACACCTTCAATAGAGTGAGGACATCTAGATTTATTAAAGTTCTTTCACTACTGACTTAGCCTTTATTTATTCTACTATTTCCAACATTCTCCAATTAGAAATTCTCAGTTTTTTTACCATTATACAGTATGCCATTTAAAGTACCAATATAAAGATACTAAAGTCTTTATTAAAATGTTTACTTGATGTTCAAGCATTGGAATCAACAAAGATAAAATGGCTTTATAAGTGGCATGTTTTCGTATTAAATGAGAAACGGTTAGTGTTCAATAAATGTGTGTTGAACACATTTGAATGTAGAGAGACATTTGAATAAACAAAAATACTTTATAATGAACTTCAGAGACAGAAATAAAGAAAAGCAGTAAAATACTTAAGCAATAAAAAAGAGCATTTGAAAATATTTTAAAATTAAGATCATTAGAAAGCATTTACGGAGATATTGTGGGCCAAGAAACACCACAATATATTGAGGCTTTTAAAAAATTGCATATGATGCTCTTTGCTTCTCATGAGGTCTATTGGCTTAAGGGCTGCTAAGAGAAGTAGTCACACCTCTAGGAAAAACTTGCTTTTGCCTACAACACATTTTATTATGGGGGTAACCTTAGTTTAAGTTTGATTTTTTTTTAATTGGTTTCAAAAGATCTAAACTTTGGAACCTAAAATAAAACAAAAAGTTTTGTGGAGCCTGCATAGGCTGGATAACTGCTCTTCTGCGTCCTTCACTCTCTCCCCGCCTTTCCCACAGCGTGTGCACCATGCTCCAGCAGCCCCCGCCAGAGAGCTCAGGTAACCCAACCTCTCCCAAACGAGGGTCGATGTCAAATCTGCACCAAGCAGTCTACGTGGTGTTTTCTCTTCGTAATAAAGTGCGGCAATCCTATAACTATCAGTACCAAAGGCCAACGTTAATAAGTTAAAATTTAGGCAAAATCAGCTGATTTGGGGGTTCTGTCACGACTCCTAGTGCCTAAGTAGTGCTCAGTCTCTCATCTCAAAGAGCACTAGACGTAGTCAAACCTCTCTTTTCTAGGAACAGGTGAAAAAAGTACCCAGCCTGTTAAAGTATATTGTGAAGACAACCTATCAATCAAATGACTGTGTCCATAACATGCAAACATTCAGAAAAGTTCTTAACGAAACCTCCTTGCATTGTATGCACTTCGTAAACAACTGTTAAGACACTTAGCTTTGCAGCAGGAAAGACAGAAAATTGCGCAAGCCTGTCAAATGTTACTATATTACTAATCCAGGACATACAGACATCAATAATGACTGCATCTAGAAATCTGATTTCAGCAGTATATATGTATTCTCATTACGGAGGAAGCATACTGTAGTTGACATGGCATGAGGACTGACCATATAACCCCAATTTTCTCACTGGCAACTTTTTGATGCCTTTTCTGCTCCAGGGCTATAGTTTGTTTTCTTCTTGGAGTCAGCTTAACAATGAGTTATAATGGAAGTTTTGCCCTGAAAATGTTTACTCATGTGTTCAGTTGGTTATAAAAGAGCTAATGAATGAAGTCAAGGTCACAGGCTCATATTGGTAAGAAATCCATATGAAAGAAAGTATTCCACCACTGAGATCATCTTCTGGAATGTCACAGGCCAAAGGGACACTGGTTTGAAGAGTGGTCAGAGGTACAGATCTATAGAAGACCGTCTGTGTGGCGTGGGCCCAGCTCCCACTTGGAAAGGCCAGTGGAAAGCGAGGTCCAGTACACAGGGCCCACGCCCACGGATAGGTTCTTCTGTGGAGAATCAGGCCTGCATTGTAGCTAGGCTGTTTGTACCTAGGCTGCTCTGAGGCTTGCTTTTTGCTAAAACTCCCTCAGCCTGAATTGAGGCAGCAAACCTTTACTGCATATCTTTAAAGTAAATTCCTAAAATCTATGCTAAACCTTCCAAGGATGAGTGTAACCAGTTCAACCACTTTTCTCTTTACATTTGCAAATATCCTTCTTTTTCCATGTAATTAGCGACATCCTCTCCTTTGTTTTCTGTAAAATGTAATCACCTAAAGCGAACCTGTGCGTAGTAAATGAGGACCATCCTCAATGTAATATGCCCAGAAAAGCAATAAAAACCTTTCAAGGCAAAGGTCAGGGCGCTCTCCCCTTGAGAGAGTGGCCGTGCCCTCCCTTTTCCTCCACAGGATTCGGTAGTCCGCGTGAGTTTGTCTCGTCTCAGCCACAACGCTGCAGATCCCACAAGCCCACAAGCCAGGGTCCACGTCACAGATCCGATTGGCTGTAGTGGACAGTCAGCGACATGATCATTCTTACCTTTCATATTAGAATGCGTGAGTTGCGGAACTCGGTTTGGAAATGAGAAGAGAGGTGCAACATTTCTACCTCTGAGTACCACACAACCCCAGTGAGGGAAGGACAACTATGAAAGAGATAAATACTAAATGATGAACTACAGCATATTTTTAGGACCAATAGTGCAGCCAGCAAGCATGAAAGGAGTGAAGAAAAAAGAAAGATCGCAATTTTTGGTGTACTCAGAGGAAACTTCTGGAAGAGGCAACTTTGGCACCAGCCCTTCTGAGCATGGAGAAGGCAGAGGGTGAGTACTCAGCAAAGGCTTGCCCCCACAGAGAAACTTGTGACCCTCCACCCACGCAAAAGCAGGATCCGGCTTTTCAGTGTGCATAGCAGGAAGTCAAGGCTTGTTTTTATTCCAGTACCAATAAGCCTGTGGCTCATCCTTTAGTTCTCTAGGAAATGCAGGAGGCTGCAGTCAGAAAAAAATTTCCTATTTAAAAATCTGCTGAGAAAAGTGCAAATCAAGGAAAATCATTAAAGCCCTCCACTCCTGAAGGTTTTTTAAGCTCTATCTTGGATCAAGTTAGAACTTCATAAAGCTATAATCATGACAACTTAGCTTAGTCTCTCACATGTCCTTCAGTGAATTATGCTTTAAAATTAAGCTCTCTGAGTAGGAGAGTCGTTACCAGCAGCTGAAGAGTAGGGGAAATACGGAGACATCAGTCAAAGGTACAAACTTCCGCTCATAAGTAAGTTCTAGGGACCTAACGTACATCATGGAGACTGTAGTTAATACAATACATTTTGTATACTTGAAACTTGCCAAGAGAATATATCTTAAGGATTCACATCAAAAAAAAAAAAAGAAAAGAATAGTGTGAGGTTACATGGGGTGATTGGGTGACGGTTGGGTTAACTAAGTGGGATGGAAGAGGAAGGGGAGGAGAGGAAGACAGAGACGCGAGGTTGAAACAGATCACATGTAGTCCCGAAGGTGACGGTGGAAAGTGGCATTGTGTCCTCGTTATGATGGGAAGCAGTAGACAGTTTTAAGCAGAGGCCATGGTTTACTATTTAAAATAGTCACTCTACCTTCCATACGGAACTTGAATTGTACAGGACTAACAGTGGGGTGGGGATGCAAGGTAGGTGGCCATTGCAGAAGGTTGTGCAAGAGACTTGGAGTGGGGGAAGTGCAAGTTTGTGAAGTAAGTGCTTTGGGAAACATTCTAGAGAGAAAATACTTATTTTCCCTCCCTTCACAGAAATGTTTTAAGAATACTTCTAACATAATGCTATTCTTATGCATGTGAATTCTAGTGTCTCAACTTTGAAAGCAGGTATAAATACAAAGCAGGACATAAATACAAAGTTTTAAGTAAAAGAATGTGTGTGTCTGTGTATCTGTGTGCCTGCGTATGTATAAAGGAAGGAGCTCAGTAGCCATAGCACGAGAATGCGTGTGGAAGGAGCAAAAGCCAAGAATCCAGCAGACCTGCCTTCAAACTTGTGCTTTTAAAGATTTCATTTTCTTTATATTTAGCAGGGTGTGAGCATTAATAGCTACCCTTTTGGTGGTAATAGAGCTAATATTAAAAGTGCGCATTATAATGTCTAGCACACAGGGGGCAAACACAAGGCCCGCGGGCCAAATCCGTCCCTCCACCTTGTTTTATCCAGCCTGGCACCTTGTTTCTACCTGGCGGCAGCGCCGAGCTCTCACTTAACTGTTAAGGAGTAGTTACATTTGTGCAGTCCTAAAATTACATTCAGCCCTTTGAAGGCAACTGTGAGGCTGATGTGGCCCCCTGTGAAATTATTTTGACACCCCTGATCTAGCACATTGAAGATGGACAGCAGTTGCGTGGGATTAAAATGGGGAAGACCTTGGATATCATACCATGGGGAAAGATCTAGGGATTTATGAGAAGTGGGGTAAGGTGCCAAGCAGTGTTTTAGGAAAGTAGCAGTACATAGATAATTCTAGAAGGTAATATAGAGAGGAAAGGCCAGTTATGAGATTTTTGCAGTCTTCGCAATATCTATATTAGAAAGGGGAAGAAGAGATCTCATTTTCACCATTGACTGACAAACAAGAGAATAGCTTATTTCAAGTCAAACTGCAAATCAGGGGCAGAAATGAGACTGGGCTGGAAAATCGTGTTTCCTTGTCTAAGTGCACTAATTCTCTAGTCCCCTGATGCCTGCATTATTCAAATACAGGCCTTTAGTTTACCAAGTCTTTAGAACAAGTAAAGGCTTTTACAAATACCTAAGAGGAAATATTGTGATCAATAAATATGAGAATTTAAAAGTCACGGTGATTAGCAAAGAAAACAAGCTACTCTATGAAAACAAAACA